>JAOEHI010028278.1:0-25321 GCA_025447815.1 Percopsis transmontana | reverse complement strand
GCAAATATATAGGTAAAGTAACCTTGTTACAGGATGCTGTCCTTATTCTAGGAGAATGTTATCTACTTGCATAAACTTGTGAATAACCAGTTCAACTGTTGACAAATGTACTAATTGTCAACAGACTAATTGTCGCTTTGGATAAAAGCGTCTGCTAAATGCTGTAAATGTAAATGAAGGACAGGGCAAATAATGACACGAAGCACATTGCACAGGACAAACTATTATTACCCTCTCTCAACTCCTTCTAGAGATATAGAAGGAGTTGAATTACAATTACAATTACAGTTACAGTTAGGCATCTTGCTCAAGGATGCTTACAGGTAGGCCAAATCTGGGTCCAAGTCCAACACCTAGACCACTAGACTACCCTGCCCCCTGATTATACTGCAGGTTATACTGTAGATTATACTGATTATACCCTTCCTTCGTCATAGCTTCGATATAGCACACCTTTCCAGTCAGTCCGTGGTGATAGTACTGTGTGTATTTGCCAAAGCATAAAGGAGCTTATCTCCTATCTCTAGATATCAGGAACTGCTGGACACCAACCAGGCTGCCAGCTACCTCACGAGCTGTGCCATACGTTGGCTTGCTGTCCGGCTGGACCTCATCAGTATCGTCCTCATCACGTCTGTGGCCCTTCTGATTGTCTCCGTACACCAGCAGATACCCCCAGCCTACGCCGGCCTGGCCATATCGTATGCAGTGCAGGTATGTGTGTGTACATTTGCCTGTGCAAATATGGGTAGGCCCACCGGGGAACCGGGGGGAACGTTCTCACCTTAGTAACTGGCTTTAGAGTTCCCTGGAATAGGCAGGCTAAACCCGCAGTGCTACACCGGAGCTGCTTATTGGCCGGCAGTGCGAGACTGTGGTTATCTTGGTCAGCTCCCAGGAGTTTGAATGCAAATGTGTGCACATGCCTGGACAGGCCCTGCCCCGGGGTGTCGCAGGGAGTCTTTGCTCTTTGTTTAGCTGCACAAGGCTGTGCCCTAGTCTTGTCTCCAGCTATTTATCATTCCGTGCCTCTGTAATTGCATTCGGTGTGGCCCGACAGAAATATGACTGGAATTGATTGTCATAGACAGTAAAAACAATCCAAATCCAATCTGCCTACTCAGGCTTGTAAATTTTTATTGGCTTTACTGTGTATTATCTGTATGGCATCGCAGTGCGCTTTGATGAAGGGTGTTTGATAGGAGTTTTGTGTGAGGTTGTCAGACATTAACCTACCACTTTTCCCCCGCTCTTCCTCCCTCTCCCCCCTCCAGCTGACCGGCCTGTTTCAGTTTACTGTGAGGTTGCTGTCCGAGACTGAGGCTCACTTCACCTCAGTCGAGAGAATCCACCATTACATAGAGGTGAGTTGGTGTGCATTGGCCCAGAGGTGAGAAAAGCAGGTTGAGAAAGCCGTAGTTCCTGTTGGACGCTGGATCACGTGCTACTAATCTCATTGTCATTGGAATGCATGCGAGCACTAGAACGTGAAGCAACCGCAAAAGAACATGTGGAAATACTATATCAGCAAGCCAGCATGACGGAGCACTTTTTCTTTAGCGGTTGAGGGCAGTGGGCTTGTCCAGAGCGCTGTGTGTTTGTGATAAGCCCAACAGGAAGTAGATAGAGAACAGTGTGAGGCCTCTACACACTTCACAGCACATGACAGGGCCTGTTTCACCACAACAGCCATGCCACTGGCCCAATTGTCTCGCGTGTCTGTCTGTCTGAGTGCCACAGAAAGCTCCCAGAGGGTGAAAACTACATATCTGACACCCCCAGCCTAGGCAGCTTGTTCACACCTGCACAGACCCTAGAGAAAGAGAGAGAGAGTAATACCGGACCCCCCCCTTGTCTCAGAATCTAGAGAGCGAGGCGCCCAGGCAGAGCCAAGGCCCATCTACTGCTACTGCCCC
The DNA here is from genome assembly GCA_025447815.1 of Percopsis transmontana. Taxonomy (NCBI): domain Eukaryota; kingdom Metazoa; phylum Chordata; class Actinopteri; order Percopsiformes; family Percopsidae; genus Percopsis; species Percopsis transmontana. The sequence continues at coordinate 23,405 of JAOEHI010028278.1, read as the reverse complement.
CTCCTGGCCTCAGCAGGGAAGGATCTCTTTTCAGGATGTTGAGATGCGTTACCGCGACGATCTGCCTCTGGTGCTGAAGAAGCTGTCCTTCAACGTCCTGCCCGAGGAGACCGTCGGCATTGTCGGCCGCACAGGGTCCGGTATGTGAGCAGTGCTTCCCCCGGGATAGATCAAGCCGATAATTGATAGCCTCTTTTATGTTGCTTCTTCTGAGTTTCTTCTGATTGTTCCTGTATGTTTATTTGACCGTGTGCCTTGACAGGAAAGTCCTCTCTGGGTGTGGCCCTATTCAGACTCGTGGAGCTGACGGGAGGCTCCATCACCATCGACGGAGTGAACATCGGCCAGATCGGTCTGGATACCCTGCGTCGGAGGCTGGCCATCATTCCCCAGGAACCTGTGCTTTTCATCGGCACTGTCAGGTAATCCACGTGCAGACGATCGGTCACATCAGCCAGTTGTTTAGGAATGACTACAGCATCTCCCTTTGAACACACTAGAGCTCGTGGGCTCGTGGCTGGGAGCTTACCGATTGGAATCCCCGAATCAGCTTCTGCCATCTAAATGAGAAGCACTCGCCCCTCCCTCAATAATTACTCCATGAATTAGTGTGGGAGGGCTTCCATTGAGTGACTGCTCAAGGTTCCATTGAGTGACTGCTCAAGGTTCCATTGAGTGACTGCTCAAGGTTCCATTGAGTGACTGCTTTCACATTGCAGAAGTACCGGATTATTTATGAACTGGGTATCTACCAGGGTTATAAGGTTTCAACCTAGCTGTGCAATTACTCCCTCATTTCAATGTTTTAAGAATGCGAAGGTGTTTGAATAAGGGTTCTAAATTGATTATTGTTTATTATTTTCAATAGGACCAATTTGGACCCATGGGGTCAGTATTCTGATGAGCAGATATGGGACGCACTTGAGAAGAGTCATATTAAAGAAATGGTAAGTACAAATGCGGTCGTAACGCCTGTAATTACTGTAACACTACATAGTTATGTGGGAATATTCATTGCCCGTCCTGCAAAACATGCCCATGACAGCTGGCACTCATACATCTATACACACCTGTGATTGTCTTCAGGTGAGCCAAATGCCCCATTCCCTCCATTCAGAGGTAACAGAGAACGGGGAGAACTTCTCAGTGGGAGAGAGGCAGCTGCTGTGCGTGGCCAGAGCCCTGCTGAGACACAGCAAGGTACTGATTGCATGATACTGCTGTTCCATGTTTACTCTCAGCAGAGCTTCGTGTGTGTGTGTGTGTGTGTGTGTGTGTGTGTGTGTGTGTGTGTGTGTGTGTGTGTGTGTGTGTGTTCGGTGGGGAAGGAGGTGGGTGGGGTGGTTCATGGGGTGGAATTAAAAATGGAAAATCTATGTATTTTCATTCATCCATAGTATGGAAGAACAGTGCCACCCTGTGGATTACTTTGTAATGTTCCCCTTGACTGTATAAAAGGGTCGAATGTGGGTGATTGGATGACTTTACAATTACTTTACTTAGAATGAATGAATAGTATTGCCTAATGTAATGGAATTAGATGTTTTTTACAGTAGGACTAACAAAATCAGTTGAACATTTTGACATGACAACAATAGTCTATAATCTCCTACTGTAATATCGTCTGTTCTAGATCCTGCTGTTGGATGAGGCGACAGCGGCCATTGACACCGAGACAGATCGCCTGATCCAAGAGACCATTCGCGATTCGTTCATAGGCTGCACAACGCTCGTCATTGCCCACCGCCTCAACACGGTGATGAGCTGCAACAGAGTCATGGTGCTGGACAACGGCCAGGTGGGTGTAAATGTAATGTTTCTTTTTGCTTCATTTGCAAAAAAATTAAATAAAAAATAAAAAAGCCCTGGCATGGAATAGCTCCCCTATTTGGCAGCGTTGTGAATGGGATCGCAAAAAAGGTCAAGATCGATTACAGAATAAATAAAGCCCCTGTTCTATCAGAAGTGTATCCTGCTAAAACTATTCTATCAAAAACGAACCACAGGAGAGCAGAGCACATCAGTTAGTCATGCCTCTGTAACCCCCTCTATTGACACCCCTCCCCCACCCACACTGCAGGGTTAGAGGAGACAGGAGGGGGTAGGGGTGGGGGCAAGCCGTTGACTTTGAATTTTTGACAACTCTTAGGCCACGTCCATACTGGCACGGGTACATTTTTACGCGGGTAACACAACATTTTTGACCACGCTACTGTTTCCGCCTCTGTTTAAAAAGTATCCACGTCCATATATACTCTAGAGAAAAGCACATACGCCATTGAACTGCGCATGCTCAGGTTGCTAAACACATGACCAAGCGCAGCACCTCAGTGTCATTTCCACTTTTGTTGTTTACGGAAACACGATGAGATAAAACCTGAAACTCATTTAACTCGTAAAGGTAACCAACGATTATAAAGTCGCGAAAGCTCTGGAAAATACGCACTGGGAGACATGCCAGAGGAAATATGGTGACATACTGGAGCTCTATAAAAAAACACAATCCGTCATCTGAGGATGCAGAACAGTTGGGAAAGGAACAACCTTGCAACAAGGACGGCATTACTGTACGAAGACGCACATAATCAGTCTGTTATTATTGCACATTTGGTATAGTATTTGCATTCTCGTAATTTAACCCTTTCTTGCCAAAAGGGCGAGATATGATTGTACACTTTTTGCATATTAGGCTACTTCTTGTTTTAGCCTACTTTTGTTAGCAAACAATAAAAATAAAGAAATAAAGATGCATTTTTCTCAAGAAAGCGTGCTAGTGTGGACAGGGTCTTAGCCAGCCAGTACCAAACTGCAAAAGCCTATGTTTACCCTGTAGAGGGCAGTTAACACACATTCTTACAGAGCCTAGTCACAGTGTAAATGTTTCAAGAATTGAACCCGAATCAGACAGATCAAATCTGTACAAATTAAACTGCAGAAAAGTGTTTTGGGCTTGTTGGGGTGTATTTATTTAATAAAAAAAAATCACGGCAGTTTGCTGGCTTTCCTCTTTATGAGTATATCTTTTACAACACACCTTTTTTACAACAGCAAGAGAGCAGTGCTTGGGTTAATGCTTAATGCTAAAAATAATTTGTTTGTTGGTTTTCTTCCTGGTAGATTGTGGAGTTTGACAGTCCCGCGGCCTTGCTTGCAGACAAGAAGTCCAGCTTCCGAGCCATGATAGAAGCATCAGACAACACGCTGGATGAAACCGACTAAAGATTATTTCGCTTTATTTCGCTATCACATTCAGAAATTACGTCTCTCAGTATCTGAGTTGCATACCAATCCTGCCACGGAGTAAAAGTGTTCTTTTAAAAAACAAAAAAGATATGCAGGCTGAAGTATGTGACGGTATCAAATCAAAACTCGTTGTGACCATGTTTCTGCTGAACCAATCTAAGAAGGGTCATTTTCACTATGCAAAGAAGCAAAAACAGGCTTGTGGTGTTTGCTGCTTTATCACAAGTGCTCCTTTTTTTCAGAGATCAAAGGATTAACTGTAAGCTAAATGGAACAGCGACTCTGACAATGGCACTTTATATTCCATGCAGATACAAGTGTGTGTGTATGCTAGTTTTTCTTTTCTATCACCACAAGGTAGGCCGATCAAAACATGTTTGTTTTTTTTAGACGTTAGACATTTCTACAACCAAGACTGCACAGTGTATATTATTCAGTACTGACCAGATAGCATGCACTCCATCTGGCATTGTTGACATGCCGACTTGTTTTTATTAGTCACAACACTGACTGTAAGGAGAAGTACTACCATTCCACAAAGTGCTGTGTTGTCATTTTACAGTATATGGGCATTTCTTGTTAATGTTTTGTGGCATCATTATTTTTGTGAATCGTTACAAGTGCAATATGTGAGTCCATCCCTCCATATTTATAGGTTTGTTAGGTGTGGGGGACGCAGGTGTATTTGAATCCCTCGTTAGCATTCATATTTATTAAATCACTGGCTCCTCTAAAACCAAATGTTGAATCTTAAAATCGAGTAGTCCGAGCTAGTAATCTAGTGAGGTGATATATTCTGTAAGTGAAATGGAAGGTGGGTGGAGGCTGAACACAAATGGTACTGTCGATCATTTTGACCAAATTTCAAAACAATCAGCACACGCCATTGTCTTTGAAATTAAGCTTGCGACTGTTAACAAATGCCTTATAAATCAAGCATAAACTGATCCACCACAGAGTGCAATATTTTACAATTCCATTGATGGATTGTCAACATTGCCTTCGTACAAGACTTGAGATTGTAAATTAGCTAGGCCAATAACTTTTTATGAGTGTATGATTGATTTTGTTATACAAGTTCTTTTTTCAATAAAGGTATTTTTATACATGCCAATAATGACGTCTTGAGAAATGCGACTGCATAAATAGGCTGATAATAATTCATATGAAATAGTTTATAAAAGCAGCCTAGCCACTCCAAGACTAGACCATTGGCTCCACTAGACCCTGTCAGACCAGACTTACTCACTAGACTGACTAACGTTAGACATATCTAGACTTATAGATGACCAAGCATACTCTACACAGTTAAGTCAGTTATTTTGACAGCTATATTCTCATGGACCCATATTAGATAAACAAATTCAATAATCGAGGGTGCTCCCCTCGAAAAGGAAGCAGCCCATTCTAAAATGGTAAATTATGCAAAATGTTTTGAATGGGCAATTCAATCAGTAAAAATAACGGTTAGCCTTGCAGTAAAAACAATATCAAGGAACGGTTGGAAACCTTTCTCCTTTGAGATGTATCAATCTGCAGTAAATTAAGAGTACCCCAAAGCAAGCATGGCATTAAAACGCTTTCAGTGCCACATGCTATAATCACTAAGTTATCGGGGTGACACGTACCACTGTTGGTACGTGTCACCCCGTAAAACTTAACTAAAAACAAAACAATAAGAGCATTTGGTATCCATTCAATTCCATTTAATATCAAGTGAGTTATGATCTTGTAAATTAAATTGTAAATCCTAACGTTATCTGCTTGTGTGGATTAACGCATCTTGGACTATTATTAGACTGTGACAAAATATTTACCCATTAAAGTTACCACAACATAGCTGTCTAAAAACCTACATAGTTCAAATTATACTAATTCTAACTTCCCAATGGAATTATAATCTTTTGTAATAATACCGACGATTAGCATCCAGAGACGAAAACTGGCTGTCACTTTTATTTTGATGTTAAAGAGCTAAATGTGACCGGAAGTAAGTTTCGTTGTTGTAGCTACCTTCAAGCTGCTGCTGGAGAGAGCAAAGCATTGGCTGTGATGCCGCTGGATGATGGCTGCTTTCGGTATCCTAAGTTACGAGCACCGGCCCCTGAAGCGGCCCCGACTGGGTCCACCGGACGTTTATCCTCAAGACCCAAAACAAAAAGAGGTGAGATTGAAGTATTTCAACAATGATATGCTAGCGGGAAAATGAAATCCGATACAATCTTATACAATAAGAAGCTGTGCAAGCTAGCTAGCCATCTTAGCAAGTCCTCTGGGCGATTCGGGCCTTCAATAACAATGAACAGCAGGGATAGTTGTCAGTCTGTTAGCTTGCTCGTCAGCCCACTTATTAAACAACCAGTTAGCAACCACCAGAGTTAGCTTGTTGCTTAGCTGTCGAATGCTAGTTTTGCATATGCCGTACCTATCTCCTGTGGGTGGAAAACTGTTTTATTATTATTTTTTAATTATTTTTCCTTGTCGTGCCCGGTGGTGCGTAAGTAGTACGCTTCTCAGCTTGATGGTTTGATAGCGACCTAAGCTCATTAAGAACACCCAGTGATAAAGCTACATATAATTGCAACCAACCTATCTGTTCCGCAGTTGTTTTGGTGAACATTAGTTGTAATGGTCTATCTTGCTATGGTTACACATCAGGGTTGGTCTAGTTACTTTCAGCAACACTTTCATTTATTCTGTACTGTAAATTGCACTTGAATACATAAATAATGATATGATATCAATAAATTGTTTTAGCAACAAGGATCGAGTAAAGATGGAAGTCATTAGGATTGTGTATACATTAGGTTGGAAGGCTTATTTGTCAAACATGGAGACATTTCAGCCTTATTATATTATATATCATCATCTTCATCCTGGCGATTTAGTGGGATCACATCACAAGTTATTTTAGCCCATTTTTCTTCTGACATCGTTTGATTATGGAAATGTTAGCTATGTCAATAACGTTCTGCACAAGTTGCTATGCCGTCTTCATTTGCTACAGATACATTGATAATCATTTTAATTTCAGGATGAATTAACTGCACTGAACGTGAAACAAGGATTTAACAATCAACCCGCTGTGTCTGGAGACGAACATGGTAGTGCAAAAAATGTTAACTTCAACCCTTCAAAGGTAATAATGTTATGCAATGTATCCTCCTTTGGTGTGTGGTTTTTGTCTGATTTGGCTGTAACAGTTGTTTCACAAAAATGTTTCCACATTGCTCTATAGATCAGTTCAAATTTCAGCAGCATTATTGCTGAGAAACTACGCTACAACACATTCCCAGACACAGGCAAGCGCAAGCCACAGGTCAACCAGAAAGATAACTTCTGGCTCGTCACAGCAAGGTCGCAGAGCTCAATCAACAACTGGTTCACGGATTTGGCTGGGACTAAACCTCTAACACAACTGGCAAAAAAGGTAAGACTTTGGTATGCCACTAACTGAAAGCTCTTTTTAGTCATGCACCTCTCATTCACTTTCTTTTACAAGAAACGATACCTTCATAATGCTTCATTCATCAGCGTTGGAAATATATATATTTTTTTCTAACAGGTTCCAATCTTTAGCAAAAAGGAGGAGGTGTTTGGATACTTGGCCAAGTACTCCGTGCCTGTCATGCGTTCTGCATGGATGATCAAGATGACCTGTGCTTATCATGCTGCCATTACAGAAACTAAAGTCAAGAAAAGGCATGTGACAGATCCCTGTGTAGGTAAGCTAAACGCCGTTGGCAGGAGTTATTTTTGGCAACCTGGACTATTTGTTTTGTAGCCTGTTTGAATGCGTCCCTGCTCATTTGGTTTATAGCGATTATAAAACACTGTGTTTATGCTCTCAGTCTCCAGGTGTGATAAGACTGTTCACTAGGATATGGGCACACATGTATTAGGATTGCCTACCCCCCAACCCCCTGTGTGTATGTGTGTATAGAATGGACCCAGATCATCACAAAGTACCTCTGGGAGCAACTGCAGAAGGTGGCTGAATTCTACAGACAGTCGCCCAACCAAGGCTGTGGCTCCCCACTGCCAACCACCCCTGCTGAGGTGGAGACCGCCATGAAGCAGTGGGAATACAATGAGAAGCTAGCCATGTTCATGTTTCAGGTCAGTTCCCTCAATCTGTTTTCTACGTGTAGCTCTAATTGTAATGGACTTGCTTGCTTTCTAAATGTTCCCTAAAATGCTTTGATAGACGTCACTACATGATGGTCTAATGAAACCAGCTCTTTCCGAATGGTGTTTGTCAAGTAGTGTAATTAGTAGGGTTGGGTACCGAACTCTGTATTTTTAAGGGTACTGACTGAATTACATCGGTACTACAGCGTACCGGTTCACGAAAAAAATCAATCTGTGCCAAATTTCGGTACCTGAGAGAGAGCGAGACTACGTCACCCCTGGAGCATGTTCAACACATTCAGGGCAATGGTGAGCCGAAAACGGTCCCAAGTGTGGTTACACTTTTCATAACTTGACGCAGACAACGCTCGCTGCAATATTTGTGATGTGAAAATGCTAAGCAGGCCGCGAAAACACGTCCAACCCGAGGACACGCCTGGTCAAACACAACATATTTCTGAAAGCTGAAGGATGTACTGTATTTGATAGCCTGAAAGCCAAATCCCCCGCAGCAGCCGCAGCTAACGTTGGCAGCCCGCCTGCAGCCGGCGCCAATGAAGTTTGTTATTTTTGCTCTTGTAAAAGAGAAAGACCTGATGGGTACCGAATTTCAGGTACCGGTATCGGTTCAAATGTGACCTGTACCCAACCCTAGTAATTGGTAGTCGGCAACATAATGTGAAGTTCTGAGTATGTCTTGTTTGTGTGTTCAGGATGGAATGCTAGACAGACATGAGTTCCTGACATGGGTGCTAGAGTGCTTTGAGAAGGTCAGACCCGGTGAGGATGAACTTCTAAGACTGCTGCTCCCCCTCCTACTACAGGTATATCTGTGTGTTTGTCTATACTGGGACTACTGGAAAATCTGTATTTACAATATATTCAGTAAATACAGAACAGTATTTTCTTGTACTATATTCAATAAATACTGAATGCAGTAAAATACATAATTTTCTCTGTTTTCTTAACCTTTAGATTGTGTCCCTTGGTAAATATCAAGGGACTCTTAGTCAGGCACCTGCATTTTTATTATTATTTTTGCATCTTGCTGCCAAGCATACAGTTGCCTATAGTTACAAGGATTCTCGTCGTAGTTTGCTGTTGAGCCACAAAGATGGAACAGTTGTTGGTTAGGCGCCTTGACTAAAATGGGTGACCTTTCCACACAAGGCATTTTGACATACAAGGAGGGGTGACTCGGGATTCCACCCAATGGCTGACGTGGTTTGCTGTGGTCTGTAGTCTATAATGTTGTTGTGTTTGGTTTCATTTGGTGAGCACCGTCTTTGCTGTTCCGCAGTACTCGGGGGAATTTGTGCAGTCGGCTTACCTGTCAAGGAGACTGGCTTATTTCTGCACCCGCCGCCTCAACCTGCTGCTGAGTGACGGGAGCCTGGGCCCTGGCACAGGTGGGCACCCGGGCCACGGCATCTTGGCACAGCCCGGCAACGCCCTGCCCCCCACACCGACGTCCCAGCCCGCGGGGGGGAACCAACCGCAAACTGCATTCACTGACTTCTATATCTGCCCCCAGCACAGGCCCCTGGTGTTTGGCCTCAGCTGCATGCTGCAGGTATTTTAGTATTGTAGAGATCCAGTGGACACTTGCTACTCCATAATAGATTTTCAGGAAGGCTGTTCTTTAATAAAGAAAACGCTGGCACCTGCTAATCTGGTAGTATACTTTTCCCTGTGTTTGTTTGTTTCTCCTATTCAGAGCATAGTGCTGTGTTGTCCCAGTGCGCTGGTGTGGCACTATTCTCTAACAGACAGCAGGAACAAGACGGGTTCCCCTCTGGATCTGCTGCCCATTGCCCCTTCTAACCTGCCCATGCCGGGGGGCAACACTGCTTTCACGCAGCAGGTAGTGTCACAAATGATTATGGGATTAAAAAAAAATATATATATATATATTTATTTATTTATTTATTTTTTTATTGTATTATATATATATTATCGAAATGCGTTATTTTATTTTGTGTTCAGGTCCGTGCGAAGGTGCGAGAAATTGAAGAGCAAATAAAGGAGAGAGGACAGGCCGTGGAGTTCAGGTGGTCGTTCGATAAGTGCCAGGAAACAACAGCCGGTGAGAGACCAATTCTTGATGGCAAATATCATCAGAAGATCTCAAGAGGTACACCAGCTTCTCTCGTACAGATTATTTGATTGGTTCTGGGTTTGTTTTCCCGCAGGGTTCACAATTGGCCATGTGCTCCACACTCTGGAGGTTCTGGACAACCACAGCTTTGAGAAGTCAGACTTTAGCAACTCGCTGGACTCCCTCTATAACAGAATATTTGGCTCAGGCCAGAGTAAAGATAGCCATGAGGTATGGGCCCATCTCACTTGAGCTTTCTTACTTGATATTGCAAGGCCAAACTCCAGCTTTGATTTGGAGCCATGCCAACTTCCGAACACTATATACCACATGATCTCTTATTCTTAGGACCAGAATGGATCGTTCATGTATAGGTTGCGTTTAGCAATTTAAAAACTCTGGGTTTCAAACATTTCCATTTAATTATTTCTCCGAATGTAATGACTAGCACCTTTTGTGATACCACATGAATAAAGATAATCACACGCACAGAAATAGACTACAAGGTATTCTGCGTTTGAGTTCCTGGAGTGTGTGTGCGTTTGTGTGCAGATGTCCCCGGATGACGATGCGGTCGTGACCCTGCTGTGTGAGTGGGCCGTGTGCTGCAAGAGGTCTGGCCGCCACCGGGCTATGGTGGTGGCCAAGCTGCTGGAGAAGAGACAGGCTGAGATAGAGGCCGAGGTCAGACTAACTAACGCCCTATACAACGTGTTCTCTTATCGCTGGCTTGTTTCCCCCCCTTTTCCCTCTCACTCTTTCTTTCTCTTCAGCTTCCCGCTGCCATGCATTAACAACACAAACAACCATCATTATTTGACATTAGGGCTGCTGGATTATGGCAGAAATCACAATGACGATTATTTTGGTCAATATTGAAATCCCGATTATTTAACACGATTACTCATTGACTTTATTTCTATTTGTTTTTGTTCCTCGTCGGAAACCAAGGTGTTTCTAAACACATGAAATGTGATGTCTGCAATTGAAATTTGAAGCACTTGGTAACCTACCTAGCTTGCTTTAGTGACTGCAGCTGTCACTTGTTTTAATAGAAAGCTCTACTCAGGATGACCAAGGTCTAGGCCACAGCAAATACTATCGACGAATGCTGTGGATTAAAACGTGTTTAAAATTACTAATATTGGTAATGTAACATTGTTGCTTACACTTACTGGGTGTGCATGCGCGTGCTTGCAGAGGTGTGGCGAGTCGGAGGTGGTAGATGAGAAGGGCTCGGTGTCGTCTGGATCCCTCTCAGCGGCCACACTACCAGTCTTTCAGGATGTTTTACTACAGTTCCTAGACACCCAGGCCCCGACACTCAGTGAGTCCTATTATTTATACATACTGTACACACACACACACACACACTCTGGAATGAGACCACTTCACAATTTTCAGTTTATTCTAAAACAAATAAAAAAGTGTAATGTTCTCTGTTTTCCATAGCAGTATTTATTTATTTAGTTAGTTAGTTGCCCTTGTGACTATATTGAATTGTCAAATCCTGCCAAAGGCTTGGCTGGTTTACATGCTGCTGTTCTAAGGTTCTAATCTCAATGCTTTCACTCTGCAGCTGAGCCGGGCAACGAGAGCGAGAGGGTGGAGTTCTCCAACCTGGTCCTGCTCTTCTGCGAGCTCATTCGTCACGACGTCTTCTCCCACAACATCTACATGTGCACGCTCATCTCCCGTGGCGACCTGGCCTCCGACTCCCACCTGCCCCGCCCGCGCTCCCCGAGCGACGAGCCTTCCGATGAGTCGGAGCGCAAGGAGCAGGACGCGGGCGGCGGTGTCAAGATGGAGGCACGTAGAGGCGTGGTGGCTGTTGCCTTTATGCGCAAAGATGACTCGCTCTGTGTGAAGACGTAATGTGACTAACAGGAGGTTAATGTGTGTCCAACAGGACACTGGGCTGTCAGAGTCGATGGAGATCGATCACAACTCGAGTGCGAATTTCGATGAGGTAGGTGCCCCAACCTTTGTGTTTGAAACCACAGAGGTTTTAAACTCCACTGTTTGTTGTTTAATGGCGGTTGGCAAACGGCTTTTAGGTGCATTTCCGCCACCTTCTGGCAGTAGTAACGCATTACTTAAAAACAAGAGAAAATATGTTTTTAGACAAAACGATTTTGCATTAACTATTGGATTTTTTTATAAGTGAATGACCTATCCCTAATAGATGGGTACTTTAGTCATCCTTGGAGGGAAATTAAGGTGTCACAGCAGCGGCAAAAACCGTGAGGTGGGGCAGAAATCTGGGTATAACGCAGTTTGAGGAGTGTTGCTTTAATCAGCCCTTGTGAACAGACCTCCCCCCCGTCTTCTGGATGTGCCCTTGGCCTGCGCTGTCTTAGCCCTGTTCTGCCTTGCAGATGTTCTCCCCCCCGATGCACTGTGAGTCCAAGGGGAGCCCCTCCCCTGAGAAGGCTGCCCCAGAGCAGGACGCCAAGCCTGGCTGTAAAGACAAGGGCATCGACCCGGCCTTCCCACAGGTGTACGAGCAGCCCCGTCACATCCAGTACGCCACCCACTTCCCCATTCCTCAGGTAAGAAAAGGGCTCCCGATTTATGATTTTCGGTGTTATCTATTTATTGAGATAAGATTCGATCATATTAACGTATTAATATGTCTAGGAAGAAAATTACTCATTAGTCATTCAATCATGATTTTGTTGACCTCTAAGATTATCACAGTTTTTAATTGCAGGTTTTACTTGAGCCAGAGAGTTTCTAGGGGGTTCAAACTTTCCAGCATTTGCTGTGTGGTGTTATTATTGATTTGGTTGAAAGTGGGTTTTGACGCCAGCATTCACTCCGGGGCCTTGCAGAATCACTTGTATTGGAATAGTCAATAGTCAATCACAGCTCGCTGGGTAATATTTAACTAATGAATAAGTAATACTATACTATAGCACCTATTTTCCCTTCAGTTTTAGCCAGATCTGTTTTTGGGGGCTTGCAGGTTCGAGGGGTGGGGGGGTCATATGCCGTGTTTAGTGTTTTTTTTTGCACTGCTACCAATGAGGTGTCTCTCCTCATCCTGTCCTGCCCCCGCGGCCCGCAGGAGGAGAGTGCCAGCCACGAGTGCAACCAGCGGCTCGTGGTGCTCTACGGCGTGGGCAAGCAGAGGGACGAGGCGCGGCACGCCATCAAGAAAATCACCAAAGACATCTTGAAGGTGCTAAACCGCAAAAGCACGGCAGAGACGGGTAATGATGTCCTCAGTTCACTTAAAACTCCTCCCGTTATCCGGCTAAAGGCCTCGGCGTTGCTTTATGTGCGGTTATGTGACTTGCGAAGCGTGCCCGGCGCCGCTGTTTAATGCGCCTCTGCTCCCTTGTAACAGCACTTTGAGGGAAGCTCTACGTTGTGCATGCGCAAATGTATTGGCTGTAGTTATTATGCACCTCTCCGCGGAGACGTTGTGTTTATCTCATTCGCTGGAGATGATGTTTTGCCAGCCAGGCGCGTGCGAAACATGTTTCAGATGCTCTGTGACCACTTCTCTCCCGCCGCGGCCGCTCCAGCTGTCAGCCGAGCCTCGCTCTAACTCTCCAAAGTCGAATAGTCCATTAGTCTGCGTCTCTTCTCAATGCGCTCTCCTGATTTTACCCTTCTTCAGAGAGCAAGCTCCTTATCCTTCATCAACCTTGGCCGGGTGGCGGGGGTGGCGGGTGTTCATTCCATCCAATTTCTATGCTAATAGCTGTCATCTATTCTCAGGAATTTTATCTAAGACACATGTGACCTTATTAAGGTGATTTAACATTCGAAAACATAAATGTGTAGTCGGAAGATCCTTGTGTGTGTCACCTTAGTACATTCCCATGAGCTTGTGACCTTCAGGTTTTAGTTAATGTTTTGGTTTAGTTACATAGGAAGTGCTGTTTCCCTTTCACTCTGGGGGTCTTCATTGCTGTCACTCTGTACTTTACAATGATGCTTCAAGTCAAAACAGCCTGCAGATAACAGAAGGTACTGTTGGCTTGACTTTCACAGCTGGCCTGTTCAGTCCGCTGAGAAATGCATCTCCCTGGTGATTCTGGTTTCTGCCCTCTCTTCATCTGCATTTTATTTTCCACATACAGGAGGTGAAGAAGGACAGAAGAGGAAGAGGAATAAGCCCGAGGCCTTCCCCACTGCAGAGGATATCTTCTCTAAATTCCAGCACCTCTCCCACTTTGACCAGCACCAGGTTACCTCACAGGTCTGGCCTGCCTTGTGTGTTGACAAATTCGATCGCCTTTGGGTTTAATTAGACATCAGAGTGTCATTTGATTGGAATTTCAATGCCCACTGATTTTGACTGCTGTGTTTGTTTACTGGGGCTAATTAGATGCACCATGTATTTAGTGGTCTTATCTCATACACAACCTCTTCACTGTTATATTGTTGATTCCTGCTTTTTGATGCGTGTGTGTGCAGGTGTCCAGGAATGTGCTGGAACAGATCACCAGCTTTGCCTTAGGAATGTCCTATCACCTCCCCCTTGTCCAGCACATTCAGTTCATCTTTGACCTTATGGAGTACTCCCTCAATATTAGTGGCCTCATTGACTTTGCTATTCAGGTATGGGTGTTTTTTTTTTATAATTGATTATGAGGACTAGCTTTCTTTGTTAGTGTTTGGGCCAATAGATGTGTGTGTGTGTGTGTGTGTGTTACAGCTTCTGAACGAGCTGAGCCTAGTGGAGGCCGAGCTGCTGCTGAAGTCGTCTAGTTTGGTAGGAAGCTACACCACCAGCCTGTGTCTGTGTATTGTGGCCGTCCTGAGAAGGTACCACTCCTGCCTCATCCTCAACCCAGAGCAGACTGCACAGGTCTTCGATGGGTACGTCTCATAGAAAAGGGCAATGCAGAGTTCTCAATCCGAATGGGCTCCACGTCCCAGAAGGTTTCAGAGCATCATGTAAAATAGCACTTAAAATGGAGGCGGTGTCTGAGGGGTGGCATGCTCACTGTGGGGGTGTGTCTTCAGGTTGCGTATCGTGGTGAAGTCGGGCGTGAACCCGGCAGATTGTTCCTCTGCGGAACGCTGCATCCTAGCCTACCTGTACGACCTGTACACCTCCTGTAGTCACCTCAAGAGCAAGTTTGGGGAGATCTTCAGGTAAAAAAAAGAAACGGCATTAAAAGTCTGAATACTGATTAAAATGTATAAAAAAATCGAAACCTGGATTGGACTTGAAATATGTTGCATCTGCTTTTAGCCATACAAAATACCCTGATAAAGTCCAACAATCATACCTAGTTATGTTCAGAATGTGGCGTTGTTGTCTATGCTCATTATGTCTGTAATTAGGTTTGTATATGCCAGCCATCTTGGCGTTTGTCCTTACTCAGCCTCCAAGTAATGCATTCTTCCCTTCTCCTTTCCCTCAAAGTGAGTTCTGCTCCAAAGTGAAAAACTCCATCTACTGCAACATCGACCCATCAGACTCCAACATGCTGTGGGACCCCATGTTCATGATGGAGGCTATCGCCAACCCCTCAGCCCACAACTTCAACCACTCCATGGTGGGCAAGATCCTCAACGATAGCCCGGCCAATCGCTACAGCTTTGTCTGCAACGTGCTCATGGATGTGTGCGTGGACCACCGCGACCCTGAGAGGTAGCCTCAGCCTTGTTTGCCACCATCTTGGTTTCTAATTGTTGTTGGCATCCAGCCACTTCTCTGAACATAACGTATCAAAAGAAGAGGTGCTCTAAGCACATAGCCCCTATAAAGGGTTTCTTAGTTTATGCTGCCGTCTAGTGGCATCGATTCAGCAATGCCAATTTTTATAATTATTATTATATTTTTTTTTTAGATTAAATAGCAAAGCTGGGGCACCACCGCATACATACAAACGAACAACAACAAATAGCAGTCCATATTATATGATAGTTATTAGAGTAGTGAACTTGTATCAGTCTCTATTGACCCCGCGGCATGATATGAATACAGGCCAGCTTCATCGCTGCTCTCTGTCTGTCTTCAGGGTGAACGACATCGGGATCCTGTGTGCAGAGTTGACGGCCTACTGTCGCTCTCTCAGTGCCGAGTGGCTGGGCATCCTCAAGGCCCTCTGCTGCTCCTCCAACAACGGGAATTGTGGCTTCAACGACTTGCTGTGCAACGTGGACGTGAGTGCCGTTTTTCAATTTCTCTCCCATTGAACGTTACTATTCAAGGGGATGCTTGCATTTCCATTTGCAACCACATCGGTTGTTGCCAGGGCTAACTTCCTGACCTTCTGACCGCCTAGTGGTGTCTCACCACGACAAGTGTATTTGCTTGATCTCGATGGGCTCGGCAGCTTTAAGCTGTTGGATTGCAGAGCACTTGCCGTATAGCTCGTTCTGCTGTTGCGCCGACTGACCTCTGATCTCTGTCCCTTAGGTGAGTGATCTGTCTTTCCATGATTCCCTGGCAACCTTCGTGGCCATCCTCATCGCCCGACAGTGTCTCCTCCTAGAGGACCTGGTCCGCTGCGTGGCCATCCCCTCTCTGCTCAACGCTGGTAAGGAATGTGTTTGTGTGTGGCTTCTCATGGTGCTGTGACCCATCTGCCACCCTTTTAGAACCTCGTCCAGTAGCATCTTGGGGATTTTCTGTCCAAACCGCACCCTTCAAAGTGTGCGTGTGTGTGTATATGTATTGATAGATAGATAGATATACACTCACACACACACTCGTAGCCAGTGGGCTTGTTATAAATGATTTAACAGTATATTGCAGCCTTTCTCCTGGGCCTTGGAGAGAGAACCAAGCTGCATAATGCATTACCTTTAGCTGAGAGAGGGGTAAACACAGTTTGTTTGATCTGCGTCTGTTGAGCCCGTGTTTGCTTTGTGCTCTGGCCAGAGAGCTTGACCCTCTCTCTCTCTCACACGACTGGTTTGGAGACAAAGCCCCCTTCTGCCTGTTCTATTAGTCTGCTATGCCATGCCAGCTGCATTCGTATCTGGCCATTGGTTTGGTTCTGACGCCATTTTTCACATCATCGTTCTAAAAATGCCTCTTCAATTACACCTGCCAGGAAGACTTATCGGAGTCATGGCTTGGTGTCTGCCACTTTGGTGTTTGTGGCCTGTGCCACGAAAAATAACAGCAAACCTCCAGCTTACTGTTTTAGTTATACTACATTACACGGGTGACATCATGTCTACCTTAATCTAACCTTCTCTTCTCCAGCCTGCAGTGAACAGGACTCTGAGCCAGGTGCGAGACTCACCTGTAGGATCCTGTTGCACCTTTTCAAGACACCGCAGCGGAACCCGGTCCCCCAAGACGGCGCTAAGTCGGGTAGGGAACGCAGCCGATTATCCCGTCTCGACGGGCCTCTTTGTCTCCAAGCGAGTGGCCTCCCGTTTACTTATTTTTATATGATTTAATTCTGTGCAGATAAATCCTTTGTTGGTATCCGGTCGTCATGTGATCGGCACCTTCTTGCTGCCTCTCAAAACAGCATAGTGGTGGGAGCTGTATTTGCTGTCCTCAAGGCTGTCTTTATGCTTGGTGAGACTTACTTAGTGTTTGTTTTTTTGTTTTTTAAATAATCTTTACACATCAGCGTTCCATAATCTTTAAATAAATCCGCTTTCAAGGGAGATGTGCTTGCGTGCTCCATCACGATACTGGGGGGTTTCCAGTCATTTCCATCTGTATGTTTTTCAGGCGATGCGGAGCTTAGGGGTTCTGGCTTATCCCATCCCGCTGGTCTAGATGACATATCTGGTGGACGCACTGTCTCCATAGAAACGGCCAGCCTGGACGTGTACGCAAAATATGTACTGAAGAGCATCTGCCAGCAGGTGAGCAGATCTAGCTCTGTTCGGTAGCGGGGCGGGGTTGGGAGGTTGGTAATCAATGCGGCGAGATTACCATTTGACGGTGCCTGAAAATACCTCGGTGTCTTGGTGCAGAAGCTTAACTAAATGTGCACGTAGATACCAGTTGTTTATCATCAGCACCCAGCTATGGTTAAGCCTGATTCGCATGACTTGTGCGTTTCCATAAATCTCACTGAGTCATTCTTGAGAGCTTTTCCCATGGGAAGCGACACCTGCTAATATTGAAGTCATTTTCAATGAGAAGCGGGTTAAGCGGTTCAGCTGTTGACAAATGTATTGATTGTAAGTCGCTTTGCATAAAAGAGTCTGCTTTAATTTACATATCATGTATAAATAATACAAAATTGCAGGTGTGATTTCTGTGCTGTTCTCATGGTTACATCACCGTGCAACATGTCGCTTCCGTGACTCCGGACAGTCTGTTTGGCTTTCACGTGAGGGGCGGGGCCAGAGGGTGCGGGAACGGAGAACGGGGGTCTCTTCTCGTCTGAAAGGGCCTTTAGGCTCAGAAGCTACAGAAGCCCTGTTGCACTAAATCACTAACTTATTCACACACGTGTGGGAAAATGTCACCCTCACCCTGACTCCTGTGGCTCCTCCTCGCTCTGCCCTGCAGGAGTGGGTCGGGGAGCGCTGTCTGAAGTCCCTCTCTGAGGACAGCAGTGCCCTCCAGGACCCGGTTCTGGTCCACATCCAGGCCCAGCGGCTCCTGCAGCTCATCTGCTACCCCCACCGCCAGCTGGACAGCGACGATGGGGACAATCCCCAGAGGCAGCGCATCAAGCGCATCCTCCAGGTCAGAAACACTCACTAAGACGCATGCACTTCAACGGCCATTCCCATTAAGACTTCTCAAGGGTCCAAATATTTATTTATTTATTTATTTATTTATTTATTTAATTGTCTGGGCCTGTTTTCCTAGGAATGTTCTTCTCCAGAGGGGGTGAGATGTCTGCACTGCTCACTACATAATACATGCCTTCTTTTCCAGAACATGGACCAATGGACGATGAGGCAGTCCTCCTTGGAGCTGCAGCTGATGATCAAGCAGAGCACCAACAACGTATGTCACGTCAGCCTGATGCTTGCGTTACCGTGGACGTGCGTTTTAATGTAGCCTAGGGTCCTTCCTTATCGTGTGCATCGACACCCGCTAAGCCTTCGGTGAAATCAGCTGATGTCGTGTTCGTTTGGGACAGACACCTGTGAGGCTTGGGCGGTATCGGTGTTTTTTCATACCTTCATACCGTCCTGACATTTCACCACAATATATGGCGGTACTTGTTGGAAGAAGAAGACACTGTATATGGCTATATATATATTATGCTATGATGGCAGAGGCTTGAGAACTGTTCTTGAGAATTGTCTGCTGCCACCTGAGAATGTAGCCCCATATAGCTCTCAATATGGTGCTTAACAAGCCTACATTTAACACAAAACATTAGACTACAGACCCTTTAATGCCTCAAACGAATGATGACAACTCTCGAGAGGAAAACGCTATTCATGATTCTGTTCGTGATAATTCCTTGTGTTTGTTGTTAGGAGCTCTACTCTCTGCTAGAAAACATAGCCAAGGCCACTATCGAAGTGTTCCAGAAGTCAGCCGAGATGAACTCCAGTAACCCCTCTGGGAACGGCACAATGGTCCCAGGAGGCTCCGCCTCCAACAACAACAACACCAGCAAGATGAAGCCTATCCTCAGGTGTGTGTTTGTGTGTGTGTCTGCCCGTATCGCTGTCCAGTGTACATGATCATAGCCAGGGGCGTCGGCTGCACTGTTAAACATCCGGGGCTGAGCCCAGATTCTTCGGGACGTAGTTATATGATAGTGTGTGTGTGTGTGTGTGTGGCGGACCGTAAGTGTTACCACAAGTAAAATAAGTTGCCGTATGCGCTCAGAACCAGTGCGCAATGCACAAATGATAACGGTACATATAGTAAAGCTAACCTCACGCACATACTGTACGCGCGCGTAGTGCATAGGGTCTATGCTAGTAAATGCGGGGGGGTGAGGTCACGTCTCGTGAACTTCAAACAAAATGTAGCAATGTTATCGCGCTCTTTGCAGACCCGCGAGACAGCCTGCGTCATAAACATTATTGCATATTCATTCAGAAAATATTTGTGTTGTTGAACTGCACCTAAACTTTGTGTTGCATACATTTACATTCGGGGCTACAATGAAAACATTCGGGGCTGAAGCCCCCGGAAAAATAACCTGGCGACGCAGATAATCAAAGCACTAAGCTGATAGCGGAACATTATTGATCTGTGCTGGCCTCTTACTGTGGATTGCTTCTTGGTGGGCTGCTTGGAATCCACACTAATCTATGTGGGGTGCATTCACTGTTTTGATGAATTGCACTGAATTAGGGATTCATTGGGGGCTAATTTGAGTCACTGGTTGACTTTTATAGTTATTCATACCCTGTGTGTTTAGCATTTGCGTTGAACGTTTCTATGTTTGCCATGTGCCCCCAGTTCATCGGAGCGGTCGGGAGTGTGGCTGGTGGCTCCGTTAATAGCCAAGCTGCCCACCTCGGTGCAGGGCCACGTGCTGAAGGCAGCCGGGGAGGAACTGGAGAAGGGCCAGCACCTGGGCACCTCCTCTCGCAAGGAGAGGGACCGGCAGAAACAGAAAAGGTGCGTTGCAAACACCTTCATATAACCTCCATTATGTTTACACCTATGTGATGTAACAGAAGATTGAAAAAGCGAAGTGAAGTAACCTTATGACATGATGCTGTCTTTATTCTAGGAGAATGTTATTTGCTTGCAAAAACTGGTGGTTAACCAGTTCAACTGTTGACAAATGTACTAATTGTAAGTCGCTTTGGATAAAAGCGTGTGCTAAATGCTGTAAATGTAAAAAGCTGCATTATTAAGATTGCTTAAACCAGGGTTTTTGCAAAGGTTTTGACCCACGTCCCCTACACAAAAATCTACACAGCAAGAGACAACGTTGCGTTGAATTGGAGAACGTTTTAGTTTACTTTTAGTTTTGCTCCATCCTCAATTAGAATGATCTCTCTCCGCAGTATGTCTCTGCTGAGCCAGCAGCCGTTCCTGTCCCTGGTGCTGACCTGTCTGAAGGGCCAAGACGAGCAGAGGGAGGGCCTCCTCACGTCCCTCACCAGCCAGGTGCAGCAGATCGTCAGCACCTGGAGGGAGGACCAGTACCAGGACGACTGCAAGGCCAAGCAGATGATGCATGAGGCCCTCAAACTGAGGCTCAATCTGGTAAGCTGCCTCACGCAGAACTGCTTTGGTCTGGTACTCCACTGTGCCCCTGTTGTTGTATAAAGGTACTGTATGCTCCTCCGATTTCCCCCCCCCCCCCAGAGCCCCAAATTTCTGCCCCAGCTCAAATAGAATGTTGTTGTTGTTATTGTAATGCTGATTTCAACCACAATGGTAATTCCAGACACAAATGGAGGCGCATCCCTTTAAATCAACTGAACAACAAGAGCAGTTTGTATTTGTGAACACTGTTCTGATGGGTTTTTTGTTTTAAAACAAACAAAATTATGTAAAGATCTACTAAAACCTGTTCTCTACAGCAGTGGTCTATTTAGTCTAAGTTTATAAAATATGCATGCCTTAAGGTTATATCTAATGCTCTTAAGAGGAGTGCTTCTTGTGTACATAAGAGGGGGTCGCTAACCAGGACGTTTGCAGTATCCTATATGTAGATGTGTCGCCCCCTAGTGTCGGGTGATGGAAGTGTGTGGTTTGTGCGTCTCTGGCGCAGGTGGGCGGGATGTTTGACACGGTGCAGCGCAGCACGCAGCAGACCACCGAGTGGGCGGTGCTTCTCCTGGACATCATCAGCAGCGGCACCGTGGACATGCAGTCCAACAAGTGAGTGTCGTTTTGAGAGCGGTCAAAGGCGTCAACCGTCACAGTGACATCAACGGAGTGCTAGAGCCTGACCCACAGTAAACTATATCTGAGAACAATGAATCCGTTTTTATTTCGTGTAACTGGACTACACGAAAAGCACACACACATTAGCATGGATCCTTCAAACGTGGTTATCGAAAGGTTCAAATTTCAAGAGATCTGTCACATGCATAGTTTGTACATGAACGGCAGTAAAATGGTGGTTGCAACCACCCTTGAGACTGTGCCAAAAGCAACGTAGAACACACAAAATCAACAATAAAAATATATACAAGCCATGTACAGGGAAGAAAAGAAAGGAAGTATAATCATATGTCCGAATAACATAGGCGTGACACAGCTTTAAGCCGTTTCTTATGTAAGCACATCAGTCTAAATATACACCGGTATCCCTAATAGTTGTGATGTGCCGTCAGATATATGGGCACTACAGAGAGCACAGCCATGGCCTGGCCTGTGATATATCGGTCGCTGCTGTCGATCCTCTGACCCGCCTGTCCTAACTGGTCTCCCCCCCCAGTGAGCTCTTCACAACGGTGCTGGACATGCTGAGTGTGCTGATCAACGGCACCCTGGCTGCCGACATGTCCAGCATCTCTCAGGGCAGCATGGAGGAGAACAAGAGGGCCTACATGAACCTGGTCAAGAAGCTCCGGGTAAGAATGGCCGTGGTGCAGCTTCTCTTATTCGTCATCTCATTGGACGGGATCCTCCTTTTTACTTTTCTTTTTTTTAGGATTTAAAGCTTTACCCGTTAAAGCAGCACCCATAACGGTAAAATCAGAGGAAGATGGAGGCATTGGGTAACAAATGACATAGATAATAAGATAATAGTAACAGCAAATGCTTGTATTTCCAACATTAAATTATATTTATCTTGAAAACCACTACATTTATGAATGTATCATAAGGCTAGAGTATTATCACCTACCGCAAGGATATTTGTGTAGAACAAGTTCAAAGATAGCAAGACTACGCATGTTGCTGCACCATAAACTATGCTGGCACGTTCAAGAGGAATTCCTATAATGGACACTCTTTGTGTCCAATCCGCACCCGGCAACCCAAGTCGTCTAACCAGTCTTGATTAAAAAATATATTTCTGTCCTCTGTGCGCTCCCGGGAACATGTCTCTGAGTGCCGTTCTGTGTGTCTCTACAGAAAGAGCTCGGTGATCGCCAGTCAGAGAGCTTGGAGAAGGTTCGCCAGCTCCTGCCCCTTCCCAAGCAAACGCGCGATGTCATTACATGTGAACCCCAGGGCTCCCTCATAGACACCAAGGGCAACAAGATCGCTGGCTTCGAAAAGGAGGTACAGGCTCTTCAGTTTCTTCACCTGGGGTCGGGTAATGGTGGTGGGCCAATCCGACAAGCAATGTCCCCCCCCAAGCCAGGCTCTGTGGGGAAAACAAGATTGTGTACTGTCCAAGCATGTGGTTGAACAATGTCTGATAAATGAATATGCTCTTGTCCAACAGGGACTACAAGTGTCGACCAAACAGAAGATCTCCCCATGGGACGTCTTTGAGGGTCTGAAACACTCGGCCCCTCTCTCCTGGGGCTGGTTCGGGACGGTGCGGGTCGACCGCAAGGTGACCAAATTCGAGGAGCAGCAGCGCTTCCTGCTTTACCACACCCACCTGAAGCCCAAACCCCGCAGCTATTACCTGGAACCCCTCCCCCTGCCCCCCGAGGAGGAGGAGCCCCGGACGCCCGTTTCCCAGGAACCCGAGAAGAAGATGGCGGAGGCAGTGAAGCCAGAGAAGAACTTGCCGGCCGTGTCCTCAGATACAAACAAAAAGAAGTCTAACAAGAAGAAGAAGACGCCCTCTGCTAAGACTGAGGTCAGTTATGCCTACCACAGTTGATTTCACTGACTGATGACCTGTCTTAGTTTCTTGGGTAGCTCTTGCCACGGTTAAATCTTATCGCCATGTTGACATCATATCTCGGCGGTTTAGTCGTGACATTAAAGATTGAGATTTTTTGATTTTAATACATTTTACTTTCTTCTTTTTTATTGATTGATATATATATATATATCTATATCTAGATATATATATATATCTATATCTAGATATATATATATATATCTATATCTAGATATATATCTATATATATCTATATATAGAGATATATATCTATATATATCTATATATAGAGATATATATCTATATATATCTAT
>JAOEHI010028267.1:0-25323 GCA_025447815.1 Percopsis transmontana | reverse complement strand
GTTCAGGGTCTCCAAGAAGGCCGAATACTCCGAACTCCTGTTTGGTGCATATGCACAAACAACAGTCAGAGTTTTCCGCAAGAGAAGAAGAAGAGTTGTCGGTTATTGTTATCACACTTTCCACGCCACACTGTGTGTTTGGTTGCTTAGCTTCTTTGGACGCTTTGGGCGCTTTTTTTTACTAATTTTACGACTCCACGTGAACTTTGTTTTCTGCACCTGCACTCTCTTCGTTTGCACTGGGACTACAGTATATTGTATATTGTAACCACCGGCGGCGCCAGGGGGGGGGGTCTTGGGGGGTCTCAAGACGCTCCCAAAAAACGCCTTGACCCCCCATTTGACCCCCCTACCCACTTCCTGATTAAAATATATATATATATATATATCCGGGATAAAGATTTGAAAATGTTTGTCTTCAAACTACGCAGGAGAATAATAATTAATAATTTATTCGACATGTAAAAAAATATAAACATAAGAATCACTGCGACGCCCCATGAACGTCGTTCATGTACTTTTTGATGGTTTTCATGAGACTTGAAATGACCAGGACCCCTCATTGCCCCCCCAATCAAAATTTTCTGGAGCATGGAGATACATTTTTATCTGGGTTTTGTAACTTAAATTGACATCATTCTTGAATGTTATCAATTTACAGTTATAATGTCAACCAAGCTTCATTTAGCTTCAAAATAATCCATATTCCATATACATAAAGACACTGCAGTCTAACATAACATAGCATTTGAGTATAGCAAATACAAAGGTATATGGTACAAAGATACATTAATGGCATGAAACCATTTGCTTTACTCAATCAGCTACACTAAAATTACTTAATAAATACTATTTAGTTGCATTTTTTAACCAATTTGATTTATAGTACTACAATGAAAACAATTTTTCCATACAGTTTATAAAAGAACCACCAGGTTAGTAGTTACATATAATTTAATATTATTAATTTATATAACTACTAATTTACCTATTAACACTAGTAATAGTGTTAGTGTGGCTTGCCAAACTAAACAGGTAATGACAGAATCAAAAGTCAATGGTATAGTGACCTTTTTAAAAGCTTACAGAAGGAAGTTAAGTTACCTCCCCTCGACATTCCCATGTCTTGGATTTCCAGTCGTCCCACTGCAGACCGACTGGGTGGATAAAGTGTCATCCACATTTGCTTCCACTTCTGATGAGGGGAAGGACAGGAATGAAAGGAAGCTTGGTTAAGTTTTGTTAAGTTTACAGGGAAAATGTATATGATACACATTTGTGTAAACGTACCAGTGTAGTCAAAAGCTCATTTTCAAGTATCTGAGTATCTGGGCAGGTAACAATAAGCATGATCACACACCCGATGGTCTTTTAACCATGATTTTAAGTGATTCATGAATAAGGAATGTATATTACATTCTCTTACCTACGTGGGTAGTGTGTTCCATGTGTGAACTGCCCTCACTGAGAAAGGAGACTGTCCAGAAGTATCTCTCCTTCGGTATTACCCAAGAGTGGGTATTACACAACCTACTCTTGCTACAAATCTTGAAGATCTGCTATCTGTTTATTTCTGCTTGATGAAAGTAGAGAGAATGGAGGAGCTAGGCAATTTAGTTGATATAAGCATTTGAGGGAGTTGCCCCAGTTAGTCTGGCGAAATCATCCTGATCTTACAAGCTCCACATTGTTTCAGCTTCTAATTAGTTTTAATATCCTCCATTCTAAACAGTTTGGGCCAATTAGCATCTAGTTTAGACATTCAGCTGATGATGACAGCAAGTGCCTTTATTGAAAATCAATACAATGTCAGATTGGTTGAAGGTGGCCCAATTGGCTGCTAATAACATTAACTGACACCTATTGGCATCAACTCTACAATAGTATTCTACTAAGACTTTCCAAACTGACTAGCACAGCATTTTTTTGGGATCGTGTGACAAGGATAATGTAGCATACGTAGGCTATTTGGTTTTATAAATAATGTAGTTTCTCCTAAAGCAGTTATCTCTTAGCCCTTCACCTCAGTGATGTGTGTTAACCAGTTCTCAAATTCATTTCGAACACCCTTTTATCCACCTCTAATTTCACAGATTTGTCTTATTGCTTTCTTCATAAAAATGTAAATACATGTGCCTACGCCGGAAGCATGGCTGGATTAACATTGTATTAGCTCATAATTCATATTCTGGGAGTAAAAAAAGACCCAGTGCTGAAGAAAAAAGACCCGCCCCTGTCGAAGGCATTGTTGCGTCTATGAGTAATGTTATAGCGTTTATTCAAAAATAAAAGTCCTCTGCTTCTTTCATGTTTTAAATACACGTGTTAAGGGAAATGTATCCCCTGCGTCCCCCCTGAAATCTACGCCTATGGCCCCAGGTGGACTTGGAATCTATATATATATATTTATTTGTGTGTGTGTGTGTGTTGTGTGTGTGTATGTATGTGTTAACAATGATATGCTGTGGTGCACTTTGCATTATTTGAAATTTGTCCTCTAATAGTTTCTCAGAAAATATTTTCTTAAAAAAACATTTCAAGTTCCACCATGTGTGATTCTATCTGGTTTCTACTATCTGGTTTCTACTTCTGTTTCTTATATTTTCTGTTATTTAACTGTTTGTGATGTGTTTGAAAACTAATTTTATTGTTGTTACAGTTACTAATATACCAATGAAACAATAACTTCAACTTCAACTTTACCAAAATGTCAGGAAAGATAAGATACAGTAACCATTATACCATAGTTATTACAGATACCGCTAGGGGGCAGTCTTGATCCCTCTGATGTATCAGTTTTACGCGTGAAGGAATGTAATGTGAAGAAACAGTCCTGTCTGAACTTGCATGTCTGCCTTTCTGCTCTACTTTTAAACCTTAAACGTGAGAATATACTGTAGCCTGTACCAAGTCTATCAGCAGTTAGAATGTAGCCTATAAATCTATTAATAAATCTAAGTAAAAAAAATCAAACTTTTTCGTGGTTATTTCCGTTTTAAATAGCCTACCCTTAATCTTGTGGCAGTATTCCATCATGTGCTTGATATAATTTAACCCTTCATCAAACTTAATTCTGTAAAAAGTACAAGAACATATTTAAAGGTTTGACATAAAGACTAGGAAACAAAAACACTGCAACATGTTATGTTCACTCACCTTGCTAGGTTTCCGCGGTTGAAGATAAACCTCTCCAGCTTTGACATGAGCGTCCATCCTGCATCCACAGCGGTCTCCAGCGGCCTGCTGCTGCTCCCCTTCAGGTGTGTCGGACTTATGACGCAAATAGGAGTGGAATGAAGTTTGTCACCCCCCCCCCCCCTCGTCTGGCCATAGGGGTGTAGGCTTGATGCGCGTTACCGCCTTGTGTGCTCGTTAGTTACATACATTATTAGTCACAAGTTATTGCCTTGTGATAAAGACAAAATAGATGCCAATAGTGGACAACACTATTCAAAAGTGATATTTTATAAGCTTAACAGTCAAATACAGTAGGACTATGTCAGTAGAGGTGTTGATGGTTGATCAGCTAAATTATAATATGCCTGTGAACTGGTAAATTGTAGGATATAGTCTAGGGGTCTGGTGGTCTAGGTGTTGGACTCTCAGCCAGAAGGTCGTGGGTTCAAGCCCCGGCGTGGGCCTACCTGTAAGCATCCTTGAGCAAGATGCCTGACCCCTATCTGCTCCATGTAATAGAACCATGTAATTGTAAGTCGCTTTGAATAAAAGCGTCTGCTAAATGACCTTATTGTAAACATTATCAAGTGATTTGGTTAAAATAGAGACCAATCATCTTTATTTCTCAAACCACTTCTATTTTTTAGTCATGCATGGTTGTCAGTCGACAACCACATCAGTAGGCCTATGTCAGGCCCATGCACCAGCTAACAGAGCCGAACCTAAGACTTATATTCCTGTAGCTTGTTTGTCCGTTTGTGTAAAATTACATTAATTGGAGGAAGAGTTCTGTTGTCTGATTGAGATAGGCGTTTTAAGTTTAATATGTTTTTAATGTAAAAAGGGGCATCTATCGCGATGTAGCCCATTTTAAGTAATTCCAATAATACAATTATTAATAATAATCTACTATAATCGAATCATTATAACCCTGGTAAACATTGTAAACAGACTGTGTTCACAATTAGGATTATGAGACTACTAATATAAGTAACCTGCTGGTATTTTATTTTTACCTTGGTAGAAATAATGACAAAAAAGGGCAGCTTTCCAGGATAGTCCAATCATTATTAAATGATTGGACTATTCTGGGGGCAGGTAGGTCGTTCCAGGTAGGCTGCTCTGGAACGCCCTACCTGAGGTTAGGGGTGCTACTACTGTATCAACCTTTAAAGTCAGCCATAGCTAGGGGTAGCCTAAATGGTTATGCACTAAACTCAAGCTTCTGTTCTTTGTGAGTGTCACCAAGTGGGAGATGCTGCTATTGACCTAGACACTAATCATGAAGCACAAAAAATACAATATAATTCAACCATTCGTCGTAATGTTGTATTTTAAACGGGATACTGTATTTAGCCAGAACTTCGTCATTTTGACGAAAGAATGTCATTTATCTGAAGAAAATACTATTCATCAAACAACTGGGAGTGGGAAACAAGACGCAATGCATAGCAACATGTCAAAGTGACGTCAGCACAGCAGAGACTAGGTCAAATAAACAGGGAAATTGTTTTACTTTCTATTTTCTGCATATTTTTTGTTTTATTGACCACAACATAATTATTTATTAAATTAATGTTGAGAGGGCACTTTTGATTACTGGGGAAAAGGGCAGGGGCTTGAGCCCCCAGAGCCCCCCCCCTTTGTACGACAAACACCTATAGCAGCTTTTCTCAGGCTTAAAAAATAAATAAAAAGGTTCATGTTTGTTTAGACCATTTTATTTTCAAAAACTTTAAAAGAACACAATAAATCACACCTATATTTGCCTTCTAAACATAATTGAGTTGTGTAATATTTCATTTTCAGGTTGTTTTTATGTTGTATATATATTTTATACTAAGGCCACATCCATTCTAGCACGTGTACATTTTTACATGGGTAAGATGGCATTTTTGACCACGTGGCCACACTACGGTTTTCGCCTCTGTTTAGAAAAGTATCTGCGTCCACAGGGAAACGCATACATCATTGAACTCCTCAGTGTCATTTCCACTTTTGTTGTTTACGTCAACACAGACAGACAATGAGGTAAAACCTAAAACTCATTTAACTCCTAAAAGTAACAAACCACTGTAAAGTCGCAAAAGCTGTGGAAAATACACACTGGGAGACATGCCGGAGCAAATATGGTGACATGTTGGAGCTCTATAAAAAACAGGGTTGTCAACTTAGCTCTGGTTCACCCCGCCCTACAGGTGGTAACTACCTACCAACACACTCAACCTTTCTGGAGTTGTATTGTTAAGACAATGCAATGCAATATCACATGTTTGGGATGTACAGTCAAAGAGGACAACCTTGAGACCTTGAGTGGTATTCCCGTAAAACGGTTAAAAAAATAAAAATATTTCAACCAAAAGTTATAGAAACATCATACACCGAAATGGGTAGTTGAGAAATAAACCAAAGTTAGATAGAACAGAAACGTAACAAATTCAAATGTTCAGAAGGCATAAATCCCATAAAGAAAATGTCTATTAATGACCCCAAATAAGTTAACGGTCCCAGTGCGGTGCCCTGGTCCTGAGAGTCCTTAAGAAGAAACACACTTCAGAGCCAGGGTCCCAAACTACAATAGTAATTGTCCTTGATGTTTTGATGAGGGCTTCAAACAAATTACCTATAGTTACCAGGCTACAAACAGAAAGGCTTGAGCTCATTTAAGTAATGTTTCATTGCAACATTTGTAATAATCCTCTGCCAAATGATAATTACACAGGAATCAGGAGAAAATTTCTTTCTCACACGTGAAAGCAAGCACCTCAAAAGTCAGGTTTATTCTCTTGTCACAGCTGGGATCAGTAGCAGTGGATCTGATTTGATTATCTTCTCTTTGTTCCTCCAAAACCTGATGATAAAACAAAAAAAAAAGATTGTTTTATAGTTTTTATCATTGTGCTATTTATTGTACAATATACTTTAATATTTGTATATCAGTGTCTAAACTCTGTCACTCTTAGTGATGATGCTAGCAACTTGTGGTTAGGCTATATTAACTTTCAATTAGAGAGAGCTTTCTGGAGACTGGTAGTGAGATTGGTGGCGATTGGGAAATTAATGTATTAATTATATATTTACTATGCACAAAACTAACAAATGCAAAAATCCTGAAAATAATCCTAATATGTAAACATGCCTGTAATACCATTTATTTGGTAGTTAGACAAATTCTTATACTGCATCACTAAAAGGGAGAAGTTCATTTATTGGCCAGAGGAGGCACTAAAATGGGCTTGCCATGTGTACTTCGTCCAACCGTGTCTTGAAATTGCATGAAAACACAAAAGCTGAATGTTCCTCTCAACCCCAGGATTACTTCTGGTATTATGCACTTCTGGTATTATGCACTGTCCAAAACAGAAGTTTAAAATACTTGATATGATACAAGATCTTATACACACTAACTATATTCTTGTACCTGATGCTGTTCGTGTTCCACTGGTAAAAGTGGGGTTGCTGGGAGGTCTGCTGTTGGGGTTGTAGCCGTAGCTAGTACTGTAGGACTGGGTCCTGCTAAATTAAAACACAAGCAGTTTAATGGACCTGCATTTTTGTGACCGTGAAAGTATTGTGAAATATTTGTGCTGTATATGTTATTGACAAAGTTCTTCAGTGAAATTAAACACCTTTACAAACATGTATATAAACCATATGTGAATTTTGAAATGGGATAAATTGTAAATACGTAAATTAAGTTAACGCAATTAGAAGTACAACTCAAAGGGTAAGCCTTTCTATCAACGCCTCCTACACTCACGTCTGACGGCCAAAAAGATATCCTAGCATCCCTCCTGTGCCAAGGCCCGTCCAGAAGCCACCTCCTGTTCCTGGGGCAGAGCGGCCTCTCCAGAAGCCACCTCCTGTTCCTGGGGCAGAGCAGCCCCCTGGGTAATGTTGGTCAGATGTGTAGTCACTGTTGAAGCCATAGCGTGGGCTGGCACCAGCACCACCTAAAGACAAAATGTAATTTGTTTAAATAAGGCTGTGGCTACACATGCGACTGGTGCATTTGGAAACAGCATATTTGATAGCAAAATCTTTGCTAGTTTCAATACATTTGACTAGAGTTTGAATGCTTTCCTAACTATAGGAGGGTATTTTTCAGTTGTCTGGTGGCTAAATATTGATTGTAACCAATTTCTAGATTGCCACCATGAAGCCCCTGTATGGAATACAATGGAGATTCTAATTATTTTCATACAAGGACAACTGTCGATGTAGTTCTTATTCGTTTTTTTCTCTGGTACCAACCGGTAAATTCAGGCTTGAATCCAGGTGGGGTCGGTCCTGCGGTGTGGCTATTGCGATTATTTTCAGGGTAACTGCCCCAGTCACGTCCCTGTCCGTCTTGGGCTGTGTTCCCACTGAGGAAGAGCTTGTAGACGCCGTACGCTAGCAACAGTAGCACAACTAAACCCACAAGGTTTCCAAAGTTGTTGCTGTCCATGGGGGAGGAGCTTGGATGATTCTGTTGTTTGCCATGGTGATGATTGTTGCTGCTGAAGAAACCAGAGGCAAAGTCCCCGAAGCCTAGGGCAGAAAGAGAATTTCTAAATAAATCTGAATGGTTTACTGATCGTTTTCAAAAGATCAACTAGGTCTTGATCTGGTTCATGGATACATTTCAGATCCTATAACTGCTTTATGCTTTTTGGAAACAGCTTAAATGTTCCAACTTTTTCATAAAAATAAATGTCTATTTATGGATGATTGAGTATTAATGATTTAGGTGATACAAGCATCCATTGTCCTACCACCGCTGGAACCGCTCATCTTTCTCTTTCCTTCTTCGGTCAGTTCCAATGTATACTCCAACCCGCAGGAGCCCTTCAGAATTTGGGCATCATCAGGATGGGTGTAGCCCTCGCAGCTCACCTCGATACGACCAAACCGGTACATGGTGCTCATATCAGTCTTACACTCCCACTGGTCGATGGAGGAAGGAAGAATAGGGAGGGCAAAGAGAGTAATGAAGGGAGAAAAGTAAATAAAACAAAATAGATGTACTGCAGGTTGCTGGGATGGTGGGCTGTTTATGTAGAGTCCCATTACGACAACGATGGTTCAAAAGATTGAAGAGACTACAAGAGATGTTTTGTTACATAATTTTTCATTTTAACAAATTCTTAAAACCTTTTGCTCAGATGATACTTATCAATCAATAACTTATTTCTTCTTCATTTAGAAAAGAGATAAATCCAAATTGTTTTGATCTTTGAGAAAGACTCTTATAAAAAAGTAGTATTACGAGAATAAGGTCATAATTTTAGGGGCTACATGTCATTTTCGGCTACCAGAAGAGCAGCCTGTGTGGCGGTAGTGGAGCGTCTGGTGAAATTGTACTTCAGTATAGGTTTCACAAATAACAAAATATATTATTATCCAAGTTATTTTAGTTTAGATTTTTGGCACATCAGCACGACTTCCATCATAAGTATTTGTATTTTAAAGAGTGTGTGCAAAAAACTTTGTATTTGTGTTCAGACGAAAATAACCGCACGGACTTGGAGATGGCCTCTTTCGTGGAGGAGGAAATGGCTGGTAGTGGTCAACTGCAAGGCTATCGCTGGTTACATCAGTGTGCAATTATTGTCATAATATTATGACTTTATTCAGGTCGTATTACAACTTTATTCTAGTAATATTTTGACTTTTTCCTCGTAAAATTACGACTTTATTCTTGTAATATTAGCCTACAACTTTATTCTCGTAATTTCATGATTTTTTTTTCTACAACTTGGCCCTAATACTCACTTGCAATGACGCACTTATTCCTAGTTGTGAATACT
The DNA here is from genome assembly GCA_025447815.1 of Percopsis transmontana. NCBI lineage: Eukaryota > Metazoa > Chordata > Actinopteri > Percopsiformes > Percopsidae > Percopsis > Percopsis transmontana. Next base: position 16,354 of record JAOEHI010028267.1, on the reverse strand, counting down.
GTAAACTGGTCTAGTAAGGTTGTTTTTTTTCAGATGGAAATGGGTGTTCTACTCTGCTAAAAAAATACATTCTCAAACTTACTGTTTTGTCTTGAACTATCCACTTTCCAAATGCAATCCCATCCATTGCAACCCATTTCTGAAGCCTCACCTGTACATCAACTCCATCCCAGCCTTTGTTCTGACACTGGACCACCTCAGGGATGAAGGCCCCACAGCCAGCTGACCCACCAACACACTGGAGCTGGAGAATCGGGCTGGAACGACGTGCTGTGGTGTAGCGCCCCTTATACAAAGTCAACACCTGGACGTCTCTTAGCAGCACACTACCTGCAGTGCAAAGAAATGTCGTAAGTCACATGTCACAAATGTTTTGTTATTATAACCTATTCTGTTTTTTTTTAAATATTTGTAGCTTAAATCTCTGTACCTTACAGGAAAGGATAACAGAGCAAATTGTCTTTTTTTACAACCGCCAAATGTATTTGTACTATTAATAGCACATTTATGATAAAGAGAAGTACTTCCTATTGAAGTTACTGACTTATATGCAAGTAGCAACTGGTACGTTTCACTTGTACTTGAATGATGTTCAAGCAGCAACTCTAAAAGATCAGGTCTAACGTTAAACTATAATTACAACTAACGTTACTCGTAATCTAATTTCATAACATTAAAAGGAAACCAACATACCATCATTCCAACTGTATACCTGCAGCACAAACACAAACTGCGTAACAATTGATAGAAACCCTTTCATTTTCGTATTATATCTTCAAACAAGGCTTTCCGATCGTTACCACTTTTGTCAATAGGTTTGTTATTTAAAAACAAAAGCCACTTTGAAGGCTGTATAAACTACTGAACATCTAAACATCCACGAATGTCATCTACGCAGAATAAATCATAACTTCCGACAACGTCATTTATGTCAGCCAATAGCAACTCAGCACGACTGCGGTTGTTCCAGATAGGAGGCATATGACACGCCATACCGCCTACCCAAGCTAACTGCATGATGGGAAACGACTTGCTGATGACATAGGGTAGTGCTCGTTAGCCGTAAATAAATTATGTACGGCTTTGGAACAACCCATTGACATTCGGACACACATGCATGAAGAACATTGGGTTGTTCATGGTTGTGTGTCCCCCTACCGTGTAAACATATGAAGTAACGTGTTCTGTGTGATATCATTCACGGCAAGTACTTTGGGGAAAAATAACCTTTTTGCAGCATTTGCAGAATTACGTTTTCATTCATGGTTTACTTTATGTAGTGCTTGTGTTGTGAAACGTGCTGTAACACCTTTGTAGTTGCGATTTCCATTCATTGTGCTAGTCTTTGCGAGCATGCGAATAGCCTACTTCTCCCATCTCTTTTCAAAGTGTGCTAATCTGTTAAAGCAGAAGCTGTAGTGCTGCGTTTCTCTTCGCTAATGGCGCTGTGGTAATAAATAGGACTTTAGATGCTGTGAAGTTCTGGTCGGTAATATTAATGTAATTAAAGTGGCCAAACAATTTGTAAAGAGACAAAAATACCAGTCACAAAATCAAACTTATACTACAATGAGCTGAGAGAAAGAAACAATTCATTTTAACTTCTTTATTTTAGCGGTTTCAAACTGCAACCATCTTCAAGCTACATAAATTGATGATCACAGTTTCCTGTCCTGTGCGAGAAAAAAAGAAAAAGATAATAGAAGAATTGGACAGAAATAACAAATGTACAATTAAAGAGACTGTGGACCCTGGACACCCTGGTCTGGGATGTGTTATAACAGGAATGGATTCCATCAGGTTGTCCTACACCGGGGTTAGCAGGAAATCTTCATCTGTCATCTACATCGTCTGCAAATATTTCTGAAAAGGAGAACAGTAACAAACTTAATAGAAAATAGAGTAGTGCTACAAAAAGTAATTACATTAATTAAATGGAAGGCTATCTTTTGTGCACTTTCACATAGGGCTGGCGCGACATGTCAATGTAATCAATACTAAAATACATCGATGAGCGCGGTGCGTGTCGAAGAGTTGCCCCATCGCCATCTTAGAGGAGGGCAAGATGGCTTCGACTACTTACTTTTGTAAATCGATCTATTTGGCCCAAACTAACTCCATGCAAGCATAGTCTTATATCCTTTGCATTGAGTAATTTCTCTTGCCAGTCACAGGTTAGCAGCACACACAGTTTGAATCTTTTTTGTTTACAAATGTATTAGCTAGCCATTGTCCAACAGGATGTCAGCATGAGCATGTTACTTTGTAGATGAAGCGTGACAAAGTGTTTACTATTTGGTCAATTGTTAATTTGTAAATTGTTAAATAAGAATGGAGTATTCAAATATTTTCTTAGATAAATTGAGAAATTAATCATTAGATTAGTTGACTAATCAAAAAAGTCATCGCTAGACTAATCGTTAAGAGGCAGCCCTACTTCACTCTTACATTCTTCATGATAACATTAAATTAGTTACATTTAATGGGAAAAGGCAAATAAATCATGAATATGAATGAATGGCGGAATAAAATTGTGATCCAAAGAATCATAAAGATCCTTGTAGATCACCTAATGGGTGCTGTGTGTGCGCGCTCGCTCTTTACCTGCAGGTTCTCGTAGTGTTTGAGTGTTTTGCAGTGGCTAATTTCTGCCTGCCTGCTTCCACTGAAGAAACGATTGCACACCTTGCAATAGAACCCCGTCTTCGGAACCAGGAACTCCAGACCTGTAGACACAAGGAAACAAGGAAAGGTGAGTTCTGGGTCATCAATGTGAAGTTTTATTCATGGATTTCTAGTGTCAAATGTTTTTCCTCAGGATCAGTGAAAAGTCTATCTGAGTGTGTCTGAAGACATAGCTTGATGACAGGAAACTGATTGTTGTATCTCACCAACTGCGTTGTTGGGATCAAATTGAAGTAGAGGGGCTGTCTTCGGTTTCTTCACAGAGTTTTCATCACCATTTCTTTCATTCTCTGGACTTTGACGTTTCACTGAGCGAGGGAGGGAGAGATGTATAGATATACAAGAGATATATAATGTGGTAGTGTGTACCACACACAATTATGTGCACGTGAGTCTGTCCCGTAATGTATACATACTAACATGTATACCTTTTGTAATAATTAGGTCAATTCTAATTATTCTACACACATTAAAAAAGCCTGTACATGTGCAGTGCCTTTTTTGTTTTTACGAAACTCCACAAAATTTACACTTTTTACATTTACAGCATTTAACAGATGCTTTTATCTAAAGCGACTGACAATTAGTACATTTGTCAACAGTTGAACTGGTTAACTGCCAGTTTTTGCAACATTCTCCTAGAATAAGCGCAGCATCATGTAACAAGGTTATTTTACCTATGCCTTTGCACAACATTACTCGAAAGTTTATCATTCGCTCCTCAAAACAGTCAAAATTTCTTCATAAATGCTTTAGAAATAATTACAGTGCTTATGTTCATATAATTCATTTATGCTGACTGAGGTAACAGTTCAATTTTGTGACTTGTTTTAATTGGTTTTGACCAACAATAGGATTCTAAAAACCAGACCTGGCGTCTAATTGAGACATTTATGGGTCAAAATGTGTAGCCACACCCGGCCAGTAAAAGGGACCGGCGTCTATTTGGGGCTCGACTTTTATTTGAAGTTTTACGGTATGTTCTCACCAGGCCCAGCGGCAGGTAGACTGCTCCCGTCCCTTCCCCTGGCTTCATCCTGCTTGAGGTCTTCTAGCTCCTTCTCCAGCTCGTCTTCTCTCACAGAACACACTGGGGATGGAGGGGTGTCCACGTGGTGACCAGAGACTGCTTCAGGAGCGCCCTCTGCTGGAGCTGGGTCGGGTGTTGGAGGAGAATTGACTGTAGTACCGTTGTGAAACATCTAACTTAAAAAGGTAATTAGGTTAAACTAAAAGTCCATATTTAAATAAACAATTGTAGCCGCTATATAGTTGAATACTATACTTGTTTTTACTAAATGCTATGACACTTTATTATTGCTATGATTTGTTTATTGTTGAGAATAACCACATCCAGGTCTAGCTGTGTTTAGGTGCTACCTTCTGCAGGCAGGCCCTCTGGTTGGGACTGTGCTGCGGGAGTAGCGGTGCCTTCAGAGGAACAGTGTTCTTGGGGAGCCTCAGGTTTGGCTGCGGGGCTGGTAGTCAAGCCTGACAATAGACAAAAAAAAACTTGTGAGTAGGAACAAAACATGGTCATGTTCACATTGCAGCCTTATGCTTTAAAGCAGGGATTCCCAACCTGGGGGTACACGTACCTCAGCGTATGAGAAAAGTGTGGATGACATTAAATTTACAAAATTAGGAATTGTTATTTTTAAAAACCACTGTCAACATAAAATAACATTATAAATACTGTAGGTATTGAAGACATTGATGTTGATTTGATGTTTGTTTGTGATACACTTTCATGTGAAATAAATCCCAACGTACAACAGCCAATGAGATTACAGAGTATGTTCTCACCAGGCCCAGCGGCAGGTAGACTGCTCCCGTCCCTTCCCCTGGCTTCATCCTGCTTGAGGTCTTCTAGCTCCTTCTCCAGCTCGTCTTCTCTCACAGAACACACTGGGGATGGAGGGGTGTCCACGTGGTGACCAGAGACTGCTTCAGGAGCGCCCTCTGCTGGAGCTGGGTCGGGTGTTGGAGGAGAATTGACTGTAGTACCGTTGGAGTCCAATGAGGCTGCTACAGAATAAAAACATTTGTTTGCCATCTGACAGGTACCCTAGTCCAATAAATGCTTAATGCACAAATAAAGATGGGTTACATGTTGATAAAAGAATCATCACATAATACAAACAGTAGTTTAATAAATATATAAATGACAACTTTTTGGTTAAATAGCTGCTAGTCACATCTGTGTCTAGCCTTGTAAAGGGCACGGGCTGGGTGCTACGGGCTGGGTGCTACCTGCTGCAGGCGGGCCCTCTGGTTGGCACTGTGCTGCAGGGACCGTGCCTTCAGAGGAACAGTGTTCTTGGGGAGCCTCCGGTTTGGCTGCGGGGCTGGTCACGGCTGAATCAGTCACCTCAGCATTGTCCACGACTGATGCGCTCTCCGGTGTAGCTGTTGCCATGACAATGGGTGTGGCCTAAGAGAAGAAAATAAGGCAGGTGACACAAAGTACAGCCAATCAGGACATTTTGTGACAATTTTCACGTTGGCTCAGTTAAAGCTAATATGTGTGGTGCAGCGAGAGTCTCTGAATCAGTCACCTCCGAATTGTCCATGGCTAGTGCACTCTCCGGTGTATGTGTTGCCATGACAACCGGTACATTCTCCGGTGCATGCATTGCCACGAAAACCGGTACACTCTCCGGTGTATGTGTTGCCATGACAACCGGTACACTCTCTGGTGTATGTGTTGCCATGTCGACTGGTACACTCTCCGGTGTATGCGTTGCCACGACAACTTGCACACACTCCGGTGTATGTGTTGCTACGGCGATGGGTTTGGCCTAGGAACAGAAATGACAGGTGACACCAAGTACAGTAAATACAGAAAAGAAGCAGCGGTTACACCTAAAACATCTTTGACACTTTTTTTAGCGATCACATAAAATAAATACCCGAGTCGTGTCCTCTTGGACAGATTCTGGAGGAATTTCTAATGATGTGTCCTGGCTCTTGTCCGCTCTCTCCTCACGCCCTCCATGAGAAGTCTCCATGGCAACTAGAGGCAGGGGATCGGGGATGTCGGTGACATCTCCCACCTCGTCTATGGTCACAAAGTCGTCTAGGTCAAATGGGAACTCGTCACAGTCCTCCACCACCTTAGCATACAAGAAGAGAATAGGAAAGTTATTAAGAGTCATTGTACAAGTGGAAATATACAAGTTTGACTAGGCAGAATGATAAAGATATACAAATGAAGTTTCACTAATAATTTATATACGCCAAGTGAATGAATGGTTTTCTAGAGACGTTTTACAGTGAAAGTGATGGTTGCAGGCAACCTGCTGGAACACGCCATTCTCACCATTTTGTCCTGCCCCGTCACCGTAGTCCTGTCATGACAATCTCTTTTGCGCTTGCTTCCCTCCGACCTCCCAGAGGACCTGGACCCTGCGGACCCTTCTCTATGTCGCCTCCGCCTCTCTCTTTCTCTCCTCTCCTCCTCCCTCTTTTCCCTTTCCCTCCTCTCACGCTCCTTCCTTTCCTTGTCTCTTTTCGCTTCCTTCTCTTTTTCCTTCCGTCTTTCTTCCTCTCCTTTGTTTTTCGGCGACACATCCTTTTTTTCTTCCCCCGGTCTTCCGCGCTCGTGTTCCTCTTCGCTGGAGGTCTTTCCTTGGACATTCTCTGGTTTCCCACCAGGGGGTGCTGTTGTCTTGCCAGCACAGTCAGTGGATCTCGTCCGGCACTCTTCTAAGAGAGCTTCAACCATATCTGGAGTGACCTGAAATTAATAAGGAAAAGAGGACAACAAAACAAGTCACTCACATTGATGTGTTTTAAAGCCCTAGATAGGTGATAGAGTAGATGCCCGGAGCTTTGCCTTTACCAGGGGATTGTTTGTTAATCTGGGTAGAAGGCAGCACCCATGAAATATGGCCAATGCAAGATCTGGTATTGGCCATATTGCATGGGTGCTGCCTTTCGTTGATCAGCTATACCAAAATTGCTGTGTTATCAAACTATTTTAGTTGCATTTCTGTAACAAATTTAAGTTATTACCAACACAGGTGTTAGAAACTGAACCAACCAATAACCAACCTTTTGAGGACTAATACTTTTGCTAGAAGTGATCCTACTGTCGCAGCTGGAAGCCTCAGGCCGTTTTTGACCAGGATTGTTATTGCCTGCTTTTTTCTCTGCCGGTTTGTCATCAGCAGGTTCGACTGTCGCCGTCTCCATCTGGACTTCCAGTTTGACTTCTTGTGCCGGGGAGATGGTTGAAGGCTCACCTCCGGCCTTTTCCACCTCACCGCCTTTTTCAAGTTCTTTACACGTTTCGTTTTCGGTCTTCTTGTCTTCCTTCTCACTCTCCTTTTGCTCACTCGTTAAAGTGGACTCTCCACTGCTATGCTTTGAGTTAATCTTGCCTGCAGCGGGCAGTGGGTCAGAAGTCTAAGGGCACAAAATATGGAGTCAAGCATTGTTAGAACAGCATATACCTTCAAATATGGTTCAGGGCTGTAGCTAAAGGAACGGAAAAGGATACATTTCACCAAACAGAATAGGTTGGCACATTATTTCTAATTATTAGACAATACTAGTAATAGTGTCAAATAAAATGGGCATGCAAACTTTGAACAACTTCCATTCAGAGGAAATGTTTTTCAGTGAACCCACTTGTTGGTGTCATATGGGAGGTGAAACCGACTGACAATCAAGTGGTAACAATCAAACAATCAACAAACCCTTAGAAAAATTACCTTAGGTAGATCCAGGTAGGCTGTGGTGACCTTGTTCTGTGTTATGGGCTTTGGGTCAGCCTCGCGGGTGAAATACAGAGGGTGGTTCTGAATGATGCACGGATACTTCTGGAAGCGCTTGCTGACGGCCAATGCCATGGCAGCTGTCGCCATCTCACAGATGATCTGATACAGTGGAGAAACATTTGTATTAAGATTTATTTTTTTAAAGATTGTATTAAGGAAATTTGTTGGAGAAGGTCCTCTCGGCATAGAAGTTGGGTGAACCCCCCGAAGCTGATGTCAACTTCTGGGGGTTCACCCATGACAACACATACAGTGCCAATATTACATTTGAAATCTCCATTAATGAAAATGTGAAATATAGAAAATTTATTTTAGGTAATAACGGGATGGGAAAAAACAATAAACAAGGACCATTTGAAGGCCTACTTAAAAAGTTACACTCCTGGATTTGGGCCTGAAATTGTTCTTGTGGTCTTGTGGTTCTTCAAAAAATGTTTTTAGTTGGAAACTGATAGCACATGCCCCTACCCCACCAAAGGCTTAGTGGTACTCCTCTCTACTCCTCCACCTAAGAGCTGAAAACAGCGAGCTGGGGTAAAAATGTGGGACTTTATGGGGATTATAAAACAATCCAGGTGTGTACCTTTAAATCACACACAGCCTTACCATGTTTTTATTGAGCACTAGAGAGTTCCGTATAGTCCCAAAGCGCTCAACAAGTTTGCGGACTTCTGAGGGGCCGGTGAGCGTCTTTGGCACATTTCTGATCACCAGCAGGCTGCTCCAACCGACTGGAGATGGAGGCTCCTACACACACATGAAACAATCCATTAATAACCCAATACTCAGAGACAACAAGTAAAGGGGTACCGTGTATTTATTGGCCAGTGGGGGCAGAGTGGAGAAAAGACAGGTCCCCTTTAACACACAAGTCTGAAGAAAAAGTGAAATACTCACCGACATGTCCAGCGGTCGCTTCAAGAGGTTGTACAGCGCCACCTGTGTAACAGTTTCAACATTCACAGTTAGCAAAGGAGTAACAAGAAAATATATTAAAACAATCAAAATGTGTCAGAAAAGGACAGATATCTGACTGTAAGAAAAACAATACTAAGACAATTATCTCTGAGAAAAGTGAACAAAAGCCCAGGTGTTACAATCAAAAGGAAACCTACGGGTGTGTCCAGGCTAACGTCCTGTTTGACCACACTCATCTTCAGCTCCGAGTCCTTAATCTTCACCTTGGTGAATGAGTTGACCTTTAGCATTTCATCGGCAGTCTCCATATTTGGTAGCCACACTAGTGCCTAAGAGACATGAAGAATCTGTTGCAATGGACTGGAATATGGTACTTACACGATAACCATTCATTTGCTAATGCAAGTTAGTTATGTACTGTATGTTAGCGAGTTAGCTATGGAAGTTAGTTGACCTCTACTATCCTGGAAACACGCTGCCATGTTTCCACTGTGTATTTTATTCAAACAGTAAAAGTGCAGAATTCAGAGAACAATTTGCCAGGTAAAGTCAACACAGGACTTCCCTTGACTGCATATTGCAAAAAACAAACAAGATTTTTTAATAAAAGATATTATTGTGCCTTCTAAATTTGGACTTTACTGTTTGCAGTCAAAACACTTATTTCCATTTAAAAACACTAAAAAAATAAAAATAAAAAAAACACTAACCTTTCCAAATTCAGGGGCAATGATAACTTCACAGGGCACCCCAAAGGGCTCAGCCAGCTTAATTATGTCACTTTCAGAGCAACCACTCTCAGGAAGTCCAGAAATAAAGACTATACCCAATTGCACCTAAAACAAAACAAATTTGAAATGCTGCTGAACTGAAAACAATCTTCATTAATTCACCACTTTTCTAGGTTCAACATTTAATAGAACAGGTGTGTATGAGACCTTATTGGGGGGAATCTGGTTGGCTTCACTTCCTGTGGGGATTAAAAAATAAAATCAGAATCACATTGACAATACTGCACAGTTCTTTCCATTAAATAGTGACCAGGTAAATTGGAACTATAGCCCCTTGGAATTTTTTCCTGGACCAAAAAGAGAAAAAAAACAACTTCACACTGACAAAGCTGTATATGCTATGATTTTTCATTGCACCCCTAGCTGTTAGATGTCCATAGAAGTATTTTTTCTTCTTCTGTGTATGTTTTATTCTGTTTGATAGATTAGGCTTACCTGGGGTTTCACTAGCAGGAGATGCCTTTGTTGCATCACCGCTTCTGTGGAGAGAAATTAATACATAAACACTTTCAAAAAAGTTTTATATTTGGCATATACACAGAGGTGAATTTATAACGTAACAGAATGATAGTTAAGATGGTAAATACCCTGTGTGGAGGTCTGGTAAGGGCTTCTCTTTCTCTGGCTTCTAAAAAACCAAAACAAATACGTAGTGGGTGCAGGCATGTTACTGAGACGTACATAGATCAAGTTCCTCTCTGGAAGTCTAAATTTAAAAAGATGTCTATAGCACATTCTGCTACCATGTGACGTGACTTGTGCCATGTGACCCATGTGACAACATAACCGAGAGAAGCCTATTCACAATGCTCTCGTCCATAAACTACCACTTGAATGCTATAATCCTGAACATAACTTAGCCCTTTCAGATGGCAATGTTATCCGTTTTGGGGAGCTCTGACAGATAGCCTAGTAGTTCATTCTCAGCTAAAAGAAGTTCATTCTCAGCTAAAAGAAAATAGGAGAATGTTGAAATAATTTTCCAGGACAACACAAGATTTTCCTGGACATTTTACTTTTTCTCTCATTTTTCATGCGTTATCAACTGTTCTCCAGGACGTTTGGGAACCCGGTGGCATCTATCAAACTGGCCGTTCAGAGCTTTATATATTCCAGAAACTCCCAACGGTACCTTGGGAAGGAAGGCAGTGATCTGGTGTTCTCCGATGAAGAGGCTTGTACACTGGGATAGCGCCTGAGCATCCTCTGCGCGAATCATACACACTAAAGCCTAGCAGGAAAAACATTGCGCATTGTGTGTGTTAAAGCAATACTGAACTTTTGTTAGACCCTAGTTTCCTTTATACTATAACAGTATAAAACTGTTATAGTAACATTTATAGTATAGTATAGCATAAACTGATTTCCATTGTTTTTCAAGAACATTGTAGTATGTCTACAAAGCTGATTAACATCTCTACTGGTAGTATGCATCATCAAGTTGATAAAAAAGTTAAAAATTGACATTCATCCCTTGTGGACTTTTATTTAGGCAAGGTAGCTCTACAGTCAATTTTACGAATCCCTTTGTATTATATTTAAACCTTGTAGCCTAAATAATTACAAGGTTAAAATGTAATCTTGCCGGTCAGAATTGGACTGCATCATTGAGAACAATATACCTTTACATTACCTTCTGTCCTGAGATGTTCTCTCCTTCCTTCTCTTCGCAGGCGGGCATTAGCGTCACACTGCTGGTCTTGCCAAAGGGTCCCACCAAATCACTCACTTTCTGCTTGGTAGCATCCTTAGGGATACCCGTCAGGTGAACCCGTCGAGCTTCAGCTGAGGACTGGGAAACAGGACTCAACATCTTCTTCTTCTTCTTCTTAGCTGGTGGAGCATTAGCAGCCTAGAAAGCAGGGAGGTTTTAGTTAGATTAAACTACACATTCAAACCAGGGCTATTTTAGACAAAATACAATGGGTGGCCAGATGTTTTTTTTACTTCCTATGCGACTCTAATGCCTTTATACCCAAAGTTCCTGATTTTCTTTTCTTGCACAAGGTGCAGCAGGCTTCAAATTCGTTATTTTCAACAGGCTTTAACCAAACAATAAATGTGCTGTTCTCGAGCCAAATCTCGTTGAACTTGCACCCATATTAAATGAAAGTAACGTTAACAGAAACAATTTAACATATTACTTCTAGAAGTAGATTTTATTTTTAATGGAGGAGACGCCACGTTAGGCCATATGCGCGACACACTAGCTAGGCGTGCTCTGATAAATTCTGACTGGGCTACAGTTTGCATTAGTGATTTATCCTCAAATTTACATTTAAAAGAGAGACTGAAGTTAATTCAACTTGATAAGAGTAATGTTAACTTCATAATCCAGAATCGTATAATGTCAAAATCGTATTCAAGACTAAAATTCAGATTATCTCCTACAGGAAACCCTTTAGGAAAAAAAAAAAAAAGGTAAAGACTCACTGTGTCTGTCTTGGTGCTAGCTGCCTTGAGGGTCTTGCTAAAAGGCTTAATGCCAGCTTTTGCAGGAGCCTTGGCCAAGAGATGTGATGATCTAATTTTGGGCCGCTGGCCCAGCTTGGAAGCCGATACAGATGACAGAGCACGACTTGTGACAACGGGGCGTTTCTCAGAGTCGTCGTGGGGACGCTTCCGACCATCAAGAGCGCTCCCTGTTGACAATTTACAGGGAAGAGGAGAAGAATGCACAAAGGAATGAAGCAATACAGAAGGGAGGGGAGCAATGGATGTGGAAGGAAAATAAACAGGAGAGGGAGATAGATTTATTATATTCAAAGTCCTCAAATGTGTCACTTCTGTTAAGCACAGTAAAAACAGTAAAGCGTCAACTGCAGCCAAGGGATTATAAAAAAAAAAAAAAAAAACTGGTTTTGCCATTCTGTGATTTGACCTAAATAGACATGCTTTAAAGACCTGTGTTAAAAATCGCAAAACAACTCTTAGTAAGCAGGAGACAGTCTTAGCTAACTTCTCTGGGTTTAGACACAGCCGTCAGTGATCATACCCGTTTTTGTATGAGAACAGCCAGAATGTGGCTTCTGTTGAAAAGCCAAACTCTTACCAATATAATACACTTAACGAAGCAACAGCAAGGCACAGTTTCAAACTGATATTGTTCATCATAATGATGAAACCAAAGCAATACTTCAACTTTATGGCTTTTCTATTGCTGAGCAAAGTGTCAATTATCTACCTGTGTGGTAATGATGAGGACGGTGGAGGGGAGAGTAAGACCTCCCATGTTTCCTCAGGATTTTACTCAGAGGAGGGCTTAGGGAGGAGGATGAAGAGATTGAATGTGAGATGGAGTGCGAAGGAGAGCCCTTTGTGGCGTGCCACGGGGTCCGACTGCCATCTTGGGTTTGTGTGGAGTCCCTCCTGGAGCAGACAAAGAAGAGCCAGAACATGAGGAGGAATCATGGATAAGACAACAGGTATGTAGGTACTGAATCATGTCAGATAAAGGTTGAAGACAAGTTTGCATCATTTGTACTTGAGGTTTTGTGATCACAGATTTTCTCATTCTTTCTTCCACACTTTGATATGTATTGTTTGATTAATGACAACATCTGGTAATCTTATCCATCTACTGCCATACATTAGCATAACTTGTAACAGTCAAAAAGCAGCATCATATAATCGGATTAAATTGGAACACAACTAGTCAAGCAGAAATGCTGTGCTTGCATTCTTGTAAAAACTTTAAACTTCGGTTTTAACCTGAATTGTGGCAGATTTTCAGATCCATATAAAAACAAATTGTCAAACTGACCTTGGGGAAATGGGCTTCCAGTCATTGTACCTTAGAATTCATACAGACACACATATTAGCATATTTAAGATTCATTAACTGAAAAGTTCTGGATTTAATAATCCATTGTTTCTCGAAAACAGACTTCTTATATATCAACGAATGTGGTAGTATGTATTCTCATAAGACATATGTGTTGTACCGGAGTGGCCTTGCTAGATTCACTGGATGTTTGTTTTTGAGAAACAAGGGAAGGTCAATGAAGGTTTCAATCTATCACATTTTTTTCTATATTCATATTCCCATTTCAAGAGGGTAGCACAAGGATTTATATTAAGGATATGAGGGTTTAACAAAACAAAACTATACAAGTATATATATAAGTTATATATATATTATAACTTATATAAGCACCTTGCAATGTGTAAATTGCAATAGCAGTTACCAACAAATTTGTTATCAAATATAAAATAAATTCTTCTCACTTTCTGCGCAGTTCCCTGCGGGCAGCCGTATGTGCGACAGTATTAATATGGTCATGCCAATCCTATAGACAAACAACATGAGAAAAGAAAATGTCACAAAGCTGCAATGAGCATTTCCCCAAAGCTAGAGGTGGTTAAATACTGAAAGAACACCTGAATAAGCATTGAAATAATCACGACAAAATCTAAAACAGATCTTTTCAGAAATAAAAAAGGTGGACAATTGGTTCTTTAATCCCTCATAATAATGTTCTTTTCAGGTAAGACTATAACAATATAGATAATACAACTCCAACACACTGTGTGGTACAGATGTAAATGTAATGCTTTACACCCTGCTATTATCATACGTTACATAATTGGATTCCAAATTTCCCCGCTCCCTAAGATTAGTCATAGGTAGCCAATGCATGTAATCCATACCATTTTCACTTTGTGAAGTGATAAGGAACTTCAGGCAAACCCTAGACTGTATAGCTTTGCAACCTCAATACAGACATTAGCATGTCTACATGCGAATTGTTCAGGATTAAATTCTGTTCCATTTTAATAAATTGGAGGAAACAGAGGTTTAAAAAAAAAAAAAAAAAGCGGTTAATTGAAGACGGCGACCAAACGTAATGTTTCAACCTGAGCATACATCTTACAACCAAGGGTTTGAGTTCAAAATAAATTACATTTAATATAACAGACATACTGAAAAAGCAGAAACCGAAATAACCAAGTAGATGTAGTGGACGAATAACATAGGCCTACATATTTGTGAAAACAATTACGTTTTGGCTTGCCATTCAATGAAGACATTTTTTTCCCCTTTTGTCAGCAGAACATGAGCTGCGATGTTGTCAAACCAGTACATTTATTTCTCTATCCCCCTCAAAAGAGGATGCTTTCTACACATTCACAAGCTAACTTTTTTTTTAACGTCACATCTTGAGGACAGCTGACAACAAGAAACCCTTGTTATATTTGGTATCTTTTTGATTAGGGGTATCTAACTACATTAGATTCAGACAGTCATATGATCAATGTAAAAGTGCAGAACAAGAAGTGTATTGACAGTTTGACTGTTTTAGGGAGTATGATCCTAATTAATACGGCACGGTACCAATGACAGACAAATTAGAAAGTAACAATAGAACATGAACAAAGGCAGATACTAAATTTGTTTAAAAATACAAATGTTCTATTCTATAGTAAACCATCATATGAAGGGGCAAATGTACCCAGATCCCCATTAATATGTTTTATGCAACAGAAGATTTCTGAATAGCTTATAAAAACAAATTATAAATCACAAGCAAATTGATCGAAACCGTAAGAAACCCCTGTTCTTAAACTTGCCATAATTCACTATAAGTAAGGTTTCCAGACAAAAAATCTCAAATACATCTGAAATTCTTGTAAGAACACTCAATTTCAATATTCTAAGAATTTTCTAAACTAAGCCTGAGGAATAACGGCACAATATTACATTATGTACTTTTCAGTGGACCATTTATCATCAGTCAATTTCCCCCACTATGTTAATAATGTGTTCAATCTGACAAACTGTATAAGAAATCTGACCATTTTACTGACCAAGGGCCTAATTTTGGAAACTCTCCAAATTGTTTCACTCTGCATATCAAAGTTAAAATCATAGAGGCAGAGCTTCAGAGTGGTTTTACCAAGCTACCAACTCGTCCGCAGTTTGCTAAAATAATGCAATGCAAAACGGCCGCTCAACAAGACCACCCTCATGACGTAGGCCAACCGTCATTTGAAAATGTTCAGAGGGTCTTTTAGATAAAAACGCATTTTACACCCTTTCCCTGCCTTGGCATAGACAAGCCTTGTCCAGATCTATGCCATGTTTGATATCCCACTCACGTCTCTTGATGCATGTAATTTCTATGCGAGAAGAGCCCCCCATTGCGTTGTGCTTGAAATGACAGACTGGTTCAAGCGTAACAGGCTTAATTGATGGCATTTTCGCTCAACTTCTTTCCAATTTAACATCAATGTGTTCAGTGAATGGTTACATTTCTTGATATAGCTTATATAATTGCAAATTTGGTGTAATATTATATATTTATATACACACACTCACTGTATAGGGCTGTATCCGACTCAGAACTTTGTCAAATCGGATTTGGCTGTTCAATACAACAATTTGTCCATTTGTTCTTTTTTTCCATATAGACTATCTGGCAAACAGAAAATCCATTGGCATGAGTTTCAGTGATTATCTTGATTGCATTACCGTAATTTACCGACTATTAACCGCACAGTATATTAACTGCATGACAGTATTTTGTGTAATTTTAAAAAACAAACCCGTGTACTGACAACAACCGTGTATTAACCGCAGTTTATTAATCGTGTCACGTAAAAATAAATGCCACCCGTTTGTGGTGCGAGTGCTACTAGCCATTTAAAAGCTAAATCCAACCACGTCTCTCCGAGAGCGATAGCACTCGCTGTATCTGCACCACAGATCTGCACAGCCACCCAGCTAGCTACCTTAAGCCCTGCTAAAACACTTAATATAGTTTTCTATATATAATTGACTGACGGGTCTCTGACTGATGATTAGACTTGTCAACTTTCAGGGGACATATATATTATTTATTTATTAATTAAGGGTGACCCCGAATAGTCGACTATTTAATACAATCTGTCTGTTTCTCTCAATGAATCATGATCTATAGCCTATTTTGATATAATTAGCAGCCCATTATTGTTAAAATAAAAAAAAAACTTGTGCTTTTAATCAGCATGCGTGAATAAATCACCATGGCAGAGACATTAAATGGGCTTGACCAATCATAGTGAACCATTGATGTCACATGACAATAGCCGAACAACCCATTGTTTATATTAAGAAAACATCGCTGCAAACCTCGGATATGGTTACGAGATATATATATATATATATATATACACATATACATACATACATACACA
>JAOEHI010028256.1:0-25325 GCA_025447815.1 Percopsis transmontana | reverse complement strand
TTAGCGGGGTTTTCGTGTGGAAGGCTCTATAGAAATCTGGCACCCCAATGAACGAAATTGAACTGAGAGAGCGTTCATTTCACAGACACCAGAATGAACGAGTTCACAGTAACGTTCATCAGGCACGTTCACCCAAAATATGAACGCGTTCATGAACTATCTTTCAATGAACGCGTTCAGGCACCTCACTGGCTGCAACAGCAAATCAACTTATCACTTACCTGTCCTCTTTTTCTTTTCTCTAAAGGCATCACCACTGTCCTGACAATGACAACACTCAGCATTAGCGCTCGCCACTCTCTACCTAAGGTCTCCTACGCCACCGCTATGGACTGGTTCATCGCCGTCTGCTTTGCCTTCGTCTTCTCGGCTCTCATTGAGTTCGCTGCTGTTAACTATTTCACCAACGTGCAGATGGAGCGGGTCAAAAGAAAGACAGCAAAATGTCCCCCGGGGCCTCAAACAACACCTGTAAAAGTGAAGGATATGGAGGAAGTGCTGCAGGTGACATGTCCATGTCTGATAATCTCATGACCTTTGATCAATTTACACACACTATCTATGCACCATGTACAGAGAGGGGAAAGGGTAGAGAATAGTGTTGAGCCTATGAGTGCAGCAGGGGGAAGAGTAGAGAGGAATGCCAGTCACTCAGGTGTGGGAGGGGCATGCACTCTGAAGAGCATATCTTACACCCGGCACAAAGCGGCTTTGTTAGTTTCAGACCGATGCAGTTGTCATTTTCCAGTCCAGTGCCCACGTTATTTAAATAACAAATGCAATTGAACCCATCTGAGCGCCCATGGACGTGTTGGTCTTAAGATGAGGTGTGGTCAGACACATTCTTAGCGCATTGCTATCTTGAGGCAGCATAAAGCGATGGTGCGGTTGACCAACAAAATCCAGTTCTGAAGTCAGTGGCGCAGTATTTCACTGTTACTTTAAGGGCGCATTATCAAGATAGTAATATGCGCCTACATAGACGAGTGCACAACGCACTTACACTCTGCTTGTTACACACACAGGGACACGCAGCAGTGCAACATGCAAAAGATTACAATGTGAAAGATCATTGTGTACAAGATTCAGATCCGTTTCCTCTGCAGAGAAGCATTCTTTCTTACTACTTGGCAAATGCGCCATTATAATAGCAATCCGCCAAGCGCACCTGGCTTTTAAAGGGAATGGGAGATGACACTCTGATTGGTTTATGGCATGTTACGCCCAAAACACACCCATGACTAATTAAGAGATTAAGTACAACCCTTTTGAACCATGCGCCTCGTGCTGCGATAATTTTTTCTGCCGTTAAACTAGTGTAACGGATGCCATCGACCGGTTACACTAGCAAAAGTGGATTTGGACACTCCATAAATGCACTTTTGTAATATGTCATTATTTAAATTGGCTTTACATACACTTGACACTACTACACTTAAGATTACTACTAAAATGACATACTCTATCTCCAGAAAACTGTCATCACTATTCAGCACAGAGTTACTTCTTGATAAAAGCAATGGGCGTGTCACACA
The DNA here is from genome assembly GCA_025447815.1 of Percopsis transmontana. Classification (NCBI taxonomy): domain Eukaryota; kingdom Metazoa; phylum Chordata; class Actinopteri; order Percopsiformes; family Percopsidae; genus Percopsis; species Percopsis transmontana. The sequence goes on along the minus strand of JAOEHI010028256.1, from coordinate 23,790 downwards.
GCAATACATGTGTCACTTTTACTCTGATTTCTTAGAGTTGCCCTCCAAATCCCAGTATAGAGTAATCGTGCCTAAACCCAGTTTAGTGACAACAGCACAGCAGTGGATTAGCAGGTTGCCATGGCAACGCAGCCCGGGCAACATCTGTATAGGTTTCAGAAAGGCCTCTGGTGAAGTGGGTGGGAGTTTAATGGTTTATCCTCGAGCGAGGCCGTGCAGAGCCAGCTGAGAGTTTGGGACAGGTGGAGTCAGAGTTCGTATACGGTGGCGCATTGTTGGCCAAGCTAGGCTAACGGCAATAAGTCGGCCTACCCTGTTGCACGTGGGACACATTAACATTCAATTCTTTCAGTTGAGGTGGGGTGGGGCGGTGGATGGATTATTCTTGCAAATACTGTGCAAGCAGTGGGGCACTCTGCCTTCTCGGAATCATCAGCTCTCAAAGGATAAGCTCCTTTGACGCTATACCGCATTAGTGCCCAACGCAGCACTACCTACTTTCTATCTTAAGCTTGCGTGAAATTATTGAAATCCTCGGTTAAGTGACATCTGTATCGTTTGGGGAGGTCCCAGTGTGGGTCATTGAAGGCATTCATGACAGCAGTCATGTAGGGTTGCATGTTAGCCTTAAAACATCACTAACAAATAACAACAGATATCCTGAGTTATTGTGATGTTTGTGTTAAACGACGAGCTTCGTCTCGTGCTTTTCTAGATGTAGTGATCCTGTGTGTCTGTGCCTCTGTGTATCTGTGGCTCGTTACGCTTACACTTAACTTAACCTGACCACGGCGTGACAAAATTAAAGCCCCAAATTGACCAGGCCTACAATGGAAAACATGTCAGTAATGGCTGGACAAATGGAGACTGCTGAATTTTTTTGGCTTATTAAAGGGTCACTAAGTGTTAGACCAAAAAAAGATTTGATATACAGTACATACAAATTTTATATTTATTGTCTTAATGTTTTCACCATGTACATGCACATAAGATAGAGATTCAAATAATGTTGTAGGTACAAAGAAATTGTTTTTTATTTTATTCTGCATTGTGCGGGCACCCCTGCACGTATCAGTAAACAGTCCAAGAAGAGTTTTACAACACAAAGAAAAAATTGTAAAGCCCATTCAAGCCCAACAATACACAGTCATGCTCCTGTAAAAAGCCATTTAGACAAATAGTAATTTTACATATATGTTCTTATTCCCATCTCTTTTTACAGCAAAATCCAGATACTAATGGCAACCTGAGAAAGCGCATGAACTACATGTCCCAGCAGGAGTTGTGCAGTAGCGGGCAACCACAGGCGAGTGCAGGAAGAGGAAGGAGGCAACCCCGCTTTTCCATCCAATACTCCTCCGTCACAGGGCTGAACGGCAGCTCCTCCACACTGTCACACTGCAGCCCCAAGTCCTGCAGCCTGCTCAGCGCCGCGTCTTCCTCCACGCAGCTATTAAAGAACACGCCCATGGCCCTGCCACGCTCAGCCACACCGCACGTGACAGAGGGGACGCCGTCCAACCAGAACATGGGCTCCTCCTCTCTCCAGAGTCTGTTGGGGCCCAAACTGGAGCGCATCCAAATGAAGGGGACCAAACCAGAGGTGAAGCAGTCACCATGCTCCCAGCCCACCACTGTCGGCATGGGAGGAACCAGTAAAATAGACAAGTATGCGCGAATCCTCTTCCCAGTGTCCTTTGGGGCATTTAACATGGTCTACTGGGTGGTTTACTTGTCAAAGGACACAATGGTTGCCAAAGGAGGCTAGATTTGAGCTTCGAACAAGAATAAAGGATGGTTTCCCATTAAACTTGGGGAGCAAATGTTGATGATGACATTTTTTTCAGAGCTTTGCCAACAGTAGTAGGTAACTATTGTTCTTGCCAAACAGGTAAAGAAAACATGCTGGGTCAGCACTACCCTGGAGAACAGAACTTAGAATAGATGTTTTCTAGGGGTCCAGGGACAGCAACCATGGGAACGAATCAGCCAAATTAGAAATATCTGACTCAACAGAAAAAACAGCACCTGCACTCTGGAATATTCCACCGTCCACTTTATTTTATTCACTTTCAACTCTAAATACTTACCGCGTTCAGCTATAAAAACATTATACATTTTTTGTATTTTGTATTTTTGGAGGCTGGAGCTTCCCAGAAGATTTTGTTTGGCCTAGGCTACTCTCCTGAAGCAACCTTTTGCCAAATAACGATCTTTTCATCTCAGTTTATTAGGATGGAATGCATTTAACTATTATATATTCATATAATAAGAAAGCTGATTGCTTGGGAGCCAGGTCATATCAGGAGAAATTATTTTCAGAAAAGAAGACATGGGGTTACATGACTGATTCTGGAGAGACTTTGAAGGCGGCAGTTTCACTAAAAATAAATGGTAATATGAAATGACTTAATTGTTGGCCATCAGTGGTCTAATTTTTGGCCAGTACCTTTATCTATCAGTTGATATTAGCCTTGCTACCAATGTATGCAGAGTAGCTCTCAAAGCTCTTTCTTCTAGTGTATATAGCTTGACAAAGAATCTTTTTTATTCAAGTCGCAGGCCTATTAATTCAACATAACATATGTGGAGAAACCAAATTTTGAATTTTGGTATTCGCCGTAGTATTAATATAGTAGTAAAGACAAAATCATTACTTATTTACATTAGAAGTTATGCTTTGCTGGTTTAATGGAAAGCCAAAGAGTAAAGCAACAGAACTACATTGAGGTAAAGGTTTATGTAAATGAAGGATGACAAGCTAGCAATAGATAAATATCTTGGGTTGTTTGCTTATGAATTTGTTGACAATTATAATAAAAGAATGTAACAGAACTTTTCCTGACTTGTGCAAATTCCAGAGGGATACAGTACAGGTGTAAAGGTTTGGTAAAAACCACATGTGGTATATGCATGACTGAGAACAAAAAGATTTATATTGGGTAATATTTCATTATATTTCTGCCTTAATTAGAATTAGATCAAGCAGACGCATTTATCCAGTGACTTACAGTGAGTCTAGTGGTCTAGGTGTTGGACTCCCAGCCGGAAGGTCGAGGGTTCGAGCCCTAGAGTTGACCTACCTGTAAGCATCCTTGAGCAAGATGCCTAACCCCGATCTGCTCCATGTAATAGCACCATGTAATTGTACGTCGCTTTGAATAAAAGCGTCTGCTAAATGACCTAATTGTAGTTGTAGAAGCAGGTAGCTCAAGAATGATTACAGGTAGGCTGGGCATGTTGGGGATCGAACTCAGGACATTTCTGCTTGGGATCACCACCCTAACAACTAAGCTATTCCACTTTAATTTATCATTATTTCCCCCAAAAATAAATTTGCGTGAATAATCTATTCTAAATATGATTACTACTCAATAAGCAAAAGATGTAAATCCAGACAAAAATTTCCAAAAATGTGCTGATGAACCACTGTTCACAGGGTTCAGTGGAGGAGCTATAGGCTCCAATATGCAAAACAGAAAGCCCAGAATAAATTGTAAGTAAATTGAATACATATAAAAAATTGTACTCCAATTATCATATCCACAGGGTCACATGAGGTGAAAATCTTTCTTTGTAAACCTTAGGCTAAAGCATAATTATGCCACTCAACCTTTTTACTTTCCTATTCATTGTCTTCTAATTGGTTCTGAAGTTTAATCTTCCAATAAACATGGATTCGCTGTACACATCTACTTGAAGACACGTCTTGGGATAACAGAAGATGTGGGGTTTTATGGCTGCATGCCTTGTTTCCTGCTATAATAGCTGCCAGGTTGACAAGCCAGACGTAATAAAACACGCCAGGCCGATGGACAGATCAAGATGCCCGCCGCTACTGAGCGTTCGTAGTCGTGCGTGAAATTGATTTTGTCAATGTCTCCTCCCGCTTTGTTCCATTGCGCGTTCTCTCTCTCTCGCTCGCTCCTGTCACACATTAACCCACACAGATATATCTATATGTACAAACAACCATACTGTACATACAACTGATATATTCTGTGGCTGCTATGCTGCACAATATGTTACACAACTTATTATTACCAGTATAATGCTTAAGTATAATGAATAAACGCAATATACGTACATTATGAATTTATTTATTTTACAGCACTGCTGCAAATTTATGCAAAAGCTAGTAGGCCTATTATCTCATTTTCTTTTCCTGTCAAGAAACAAAGTTGGACAAAGGATGTAAAGTGAGACCCCACAATTCACTGAGATATGTTTTATACTGGTGTCAACTGAGGGATTTATGGAGCAATACAAAGTTTTTGATAGAGTAGAATGCAAATCAATACGGTAAACCACTATGCCTATGTTTTTATAGGGCGTCACCCAGTGGACTTTGGCCAGTACTACAACAAATGGAAAACATCCCAGTAACAATCAGTTTTATTATTATTAACAATATTAACATTTAGCATTCACGTTGCACTTGATTTGCAATATATTCAAATGTAGGCTTATTGGCTTAGCCAAATCAATTGTTACAATGTCTCATTAGTGATCAATGTGAATGTGATTGTTAATAGGCTACAGTTGGATTTTAAAGGGAAGCTCGATTTGTTTCTTTCAGCAATATGTTCTGGAATGTATTTTCAAAGGAAACAAATGCTTGTTCAGTTTGAAAGTTAGACTACACTCCTCCATTGCATTATAGCACCCTCAGAATTGTTTCAAGAACATTGTGGTTTTGTTTTGAAACTTTGAGAACACATGTTCCTCAAACACTTGAGTACTGACTGGCTTGCACTTCTTGCTATATTCACCCTACAACTCTCATACGCTTACACTTTTCTCTATCCCTCCACCTACAGCCAATTTTAGACAGTGAGCTATAGGACAGAAGAATGCGGTTGTGGGAGTGCTACAATGCAAAGCAATGTTTTTTAGGACTTGGAATACTTTTGAGAATTATATAAATAAATTTGTTACATAACGGTTATATAGCTTTAAACATTAGCTTTAGTAGGCCCACTACTATAAAGGTACTATAGAATATTATAGAGCTACAGCATTTTGATCAATATTTATGTATACAAAACCAGCAACATGTAGCTTTTAAAAATGAGAGCTATAACATTACTATATTGTAGAAACTTATGGCTAAAGATAGTTAATGCAGTTTGAGCAGCAAACAAGGAATTGCATTTGATTTAGTTGCCAAGGTAACCAGAGAGAAATTATAATTAGCAGAATATAGTTAAGGTTTTCATCCCCACCTTTTACTTTAAATACACATTTGTGATTTATCTAGGAGCAGAAATAGGCCTCAGAGACTTTAAATATAGAAAAGCATTTGAACAGATAAATTATGTTTAATGTTTTTTTTCCTTATAAAGACTTGGTGTTCACAAGTAATATTGGGCCATCAAATAATGACAAATTACTGTTATCAAGCTTATATAGTTTTATTAGGAACAATGGTAAAATATACAACATGTTATAATTAATATAATGAGGTGCACATCTGCGAGAATGCTCATGTAAACACAGCCTAAATTTATATGATTGAGTAGCTCCGCTTTGTTATCTAATAGGCTCTTTTAAGTAAAATTTCAGGTTCATTCATTTTTTTCATTATTTATTTACTTATTATTTTCTTATAGACCCTTTCATCCAAAGTGAGATTATAGTTCCAAGTGCTTTGTTAGTTCCTATTTGTTGGACTCTCTCTGGTTATTCAAAGATTTTCTAAATGATATATGACTGCAATGATCACTTCAGTTTTAAAATCTGGCAACATGAATTTAGATCCGCTGAGAAGAAATTCTTCCTTTCAATATGACGTTTAAACTTTTTATGCCGTGTTTTTTTTTTCTCACCAAAATATAGTTTTAACAATTGTAATTGTACAGTATGCTGCCACAAGTTCATTAGGGTTTATTAAATGTTTGTGCACAGAGGTCTGAGTGGTCAGAGTAACACATACAGTATAGTGCATGGGGCATATGCACGTGAACTTGCTTTGTCCAATCAGGATTTCAAATTGTGGAGCAGAATGGACCCCCCTACAACTACTACGCTATCCTGCCTCATAGTTCCTCTCAACCGATTTCATGGTGACTGGAGACAAAACAGCAATTCTGCTTAGATATTATACAAATGGAAATATCCATAAAACGTTTGACACACAAGTCACCCTAAGGTATACACTTGATATAACTTGTACATACTGTATATTTTATGTATATATTAATCTACAGATGTCTATAAAGTCGGGCGCAGGCCTTTTTGGTCAATACATATATATATGCTGTATGGTGACTTCCGTTAAATGATTGTGAAGGTGGTGACCTATCGCTTTAAGAGTGTCAGAGCTCTTTGTAGCGCTCTTCGTTTTTTTTCTTCTTTCTTCTGCCACACATGGCTTGTTGCCGCGGTAACAGGCCTCAGAAAGGTTTAGCATTTTCAGCATTGCCTGGTGAATCAACCCTTGCTGACACGGACCTTAATAATACACACTCAGCTTGATTTTGGCATTGTGTTTCAGTGGAGGCTGTCAGCTGTTGGTAAAGGGAACAAGATCATTTGCTTTTATGTTGCATTATATATTAAACCCTGTTTTTCCAGAATGGATCTTGGAATGCTTTGCCAAATCTTTTCCCACTGATTCAGCAATGACTCACCAGCAATCCAGGATGAATATTTTTCTACTACAATAAGTACAACCCTTGATTTGTGTCAGGAACTACCTTTGTGGATAAAACCAATGTTACAAAACTTTTTTGTTATGCTTTGAAACTCTCCTCCCACACCTTAATGCTTAGTGGTGGGAACCACTCTCTACTTCTCCCCTTACAGCATTATAGATTCTCATGGCTACCCCTTTAGCCACGTGCACAACTGTGTTTCAAACATTGTAGTGATCTGGGGCAGAAGTCTGTTTTTCTGGGGGCGCTATAACATAATCTAAGTGTATTCTTAATTTCAGTATTCAGTACGGTCAAATTAAATCAAAACATTGTAACTTATTTATAGGCTTTACCCACTGCCTAACCTTAGCCCTGTGACCCTGGGTTAACTTAGCCCCTTTTCACACACACACTGTTAATCCAGGGTTAACCTAGGCCCAGGGCTATACAATTCACACAGCACTTCTGCTAGCCCTGGGTTAAATGTCCATTGGAACACACGACAACAAAAACGTGACGTAAAGTCTATTGTTTACTTTATCCCCGTTTCACACTGGCCCCTTTTAGCCCAGTGTTTAGTCGATTTTCAGGGGATAACCACGCAAACTCAGAGCTAACCCTACTCTGGAGCAGGGCCAGCAAGCCCTAGGCTAAAGTCGGGGTTAGCCCACTTTGGTTTTAGTTCCAGCATTGTGCAAGTGTGAAAGCTTTCTTAGCCTGGGGCTAGCAGCTCCCTTAGCCTGAGGCTAAGAAGGTTCTAAGAATGCTTTTAGCCCTGGGCTAAGTGCAGTGTAAAAAGCTTATAAGAGGAGTGGTGTATATGCTCTGCCCACTAGGGGGCAGAGCTATGCAAAGGTGGTTCCCCGGTACCACACACGCACACACACACACACACAACAATGGAGAATGGGGGCGTGCGCATGTGCATGCATGTATGTGCACTGTGCCTCTTCTGAAAAAACACAAAATCTGCTCAGGTATTATGCATATATACATTACTTACCCGGGTGAAACAGGAGGTTTTAATATAGTTATTTGCTATAATTATACTAGATGTTACACATTACCACATTCATGTTTACAAGACCCATGGTTGATGAAAGCATTGTCATAATCACATCGACTTTAGGTGGCCAAGTGATGTGTAGTACTGTATTCTACCTACAGTATGCCTTGGCAAGGATCAAATGAAAATGCCTTTCCTTGCTTATATTATCGTTTAGCTGATAATAAGCATTCAAATGATTATATTTTATTGAATATACATTAACATTTTCAAAATAATGTGTGCATCATATCATCAAATTCATCATCAATTAAATTATTTGTCCCCCATTTCCCCTTTGAAATCGATCTACATCCAATGCCACTCAAACAAAATTCAGGCCGCGCATGATGCAACCCCTCGCAATAAACAACGAGCTGTAACAGCATGTAACCCTGGAAACCGGGCAGAGTCGACATAAAACAACAATAACAATGAATAAACACAAAAAACACTGGACATTGTGCTTGTCATTTTGGCCAGCAGTGAACTCCTTCCCCACCCCCTGCACTCTTTTGGCTTGAGGGTCATAATGAGACAAACCACTCGAATGATCACCTGTCACAGGTGTGGATCAGAGCAGGGATCAATGGAACATCTTTCTGGTCTAAAGTGGGGAATGGAGGCAGCATTTAAGCTTGACAATGTTCCTAGGCTTCAGTTCTGATGGGGAGTTGTGTGAGTTCCCTAATGAAATCAAGGAGTGTATCATTAACTTTCAAATTAAACAGGCAAGTAGGCTAATTTCTTTCCTGTAAAAAACAGGAAACATTTGAGAGCATAGTGCTGAAAAAGCAGCTCCCAAACATTCTTTTTCTTCAACTTACAAAGGTTGTGTTATTACTGTGTTTCAATAAGAGGGCAGCCATTAGGTTGTACACATTATTTACAGTAGATTTGAAAATGATTTGACAAACTCACAACTCAATACATTAACTAAATGACAGCAAACTCACAATTCTCTCTCTCTCTCTCTCACTCTTTCTCTTTCTCTCTCTCACACACACACATGCACACACAAGCACAAACATAATAAACCTATTGTTGTTTTGTTAAATTTTCTAGCAAAATCACTCAATCCATGTTAATTTGAAAATATTACTATCATTATCATTATTATTATTAGGCCTACTAGTAGTAGAAGTAGACCTAGTAGTTTTAGGCTATATGTTTACGTATTGGGGGCGCAGAGTTACAGTAATACAAAACTATCTTTAGGACCCTGTGTGTGTCGCCCCCTTCATAGCTTTGTACTTTTTGTGTTGAGATGAAAGAGACGGCTGCTTATCACGATTCACATCGAGCAGTTTGTCAGGAAGGCAAGATGCTGAACTGGGCAATTTAGAGAAACGATCACCTGCAAATTTTTGTCTTAAATATAGTTTTTTCATTCTGAATTTAATTTATTATTTTCTTTCATTATGCAGCTATTCTTTATGGGCTTTGTCGCAAATGGCTCTGACTATGATTTATAAGTGGTGGTATCTTTGTTCTGAGAGTCTTGCGCGCAGTCTGTCTGTTTCACCGGAGAGATTTAGGAATTATTTTTAACTTCAGATTTCTTCGACGATCCAAGCTGCACACCTTCGCAAAGTGGGCTACTTTCTGCACTTCAGGTTAGCTTTTTTCCCCGGACACCTTGTAATTGCTTTTTATTAATATTCATTGTTTAGGAACAATTGCTGAAAAGCGTGGGAGAGAAATTGCGGATTTGATGTTTCCTCTGGGTGAATTGTTAACAGGCTACGATTTTGCACTGATTTTGTATTCTCGGTATACTGTGGTTCGATGCAAATATTTCTGGTAACAGAAATTCAGTGGAGGCGTAGGACGTGTCAGTGAATACTAATTAGAATAATTTGGTTTTTCTTCGTTACGCACACATAATAGGACTCGTGCATGCCAGCGTTTTTATTGGGGATATACCGGGATGTATCTAATGATTTAAAACATTATAAGCTTCTCAACTGAAGAAATTTAAAAAAATGTTTTATATAGTTTCTTTGTGTGTAGGCAGGGGCGATTCGAGGATTAGACCTTTAGGGGGGCTCAGCCCCTAACGAGAATGTGACATGCATACAGTACCGTGTTATCACTGGTTAACAACAATTTTTGTAGATATGATATTTTTGTATGTATGATATTTTAATTTATAACAATATTACTTTTAATGAATTACTAGTGAGTAACACGAGTTTTATACCACAAAATATTTTTTCAGAAAATGAACAATGGAATTTGCTGTTTTCCCCCTTTACTTTGGCAAAGCTCAATTAAATTAGGTGCACAATAGTTCGGTTAACATGGAGCCTAATGTCTTGTTTCCACTGAGCAGTAAGCCTACAGTACAGTTTGGTACAGTACACAATTATTTCCATTTCGATTGTCTGAAGTTGTGAATGGTACCAAAATACCGATCTGTAGCCTACTGTACCACTTTTGGCTCGTTTCCACTGAGCGGGACAGTACAGTTTGGTATAGTTGCTACAGTACGATTCGGTATGGTAAACCCTGATCCGAATTGTGTTTCCACCGCCAACACTAGCCTTACTTGACAGGCGGGGTGTATGCCGGGGATCGCGATATCCCCATCACAAATTCAGTGCAGAACCGCATTTCTGCCGCCAACCTCGAGCCAACATCTCCCCGAGGGCGGTAACACTGTATCTACACAGCCAGCTAAAGCCCTGCTTTAGTGTTATAAGTTTACGAAAAATATGTATTTCTAGCGCATCTCATAATTATACCAACATTGTGCATGGGAAACAGTTTGTGCCGATAGAAGAAGTATTTATGAAAGATCGCTAGTTCATCGCTAGTCAGTTTGTGGACAGTTTTGGTTTTAGGACAGTTATGTACCTAGAATCACAAATATATTAACATATTATGACAACAATTGTTGCAAGCAACAAAGTTATATGAATACAACTTTTAACAACAGTCAGATGATGAAATGGTGGGGCAAGCAAAACGTTTTCTTTTAAATTATTATTTGTAGTGTGTTTCTGCTTTTACAATGTATTTCCATTGCACTCTCTGTAAAAACTCTTCAAAAACGTGAGTCGAAGCAGAAAAAATAGACTCGAGGCTGCGTGCAGTGTGCAACAGGCATAAGAGCAACACAATAACTTTCACAACTGAAAAAGTTCAGTGCTGTACAAGTATGGCCTATATGTCATAATGGCAAAAAAGAAACCATTACTTTTTTTTAAATGGGGGGAAAACTCTGAGTGGCAAATGTCCCAAGGTACTGTGGTCAGAAAAAATTACATTCAATTAGCAGATGCTTTTATCCAAAGCAACTTACAATTGGTGCTGCAGATAGGGATTAGCCATCTTGCTCAAGGATGCTTACAGGTAGGCCAACTCTGGGGCTTGAACCCACTACCATCTGGCTGGGAGTCCAACACCTAGACCACTAGAATATCCTGCCCTCCGTTTAAGTGTTTGACTTAATACAAACCCTCACTTTATTGTACAGACTCAACACATGGCATCACCCATGTACCGCAATCCCAAAAGTGAAGAATAGATGTATCGGTTGCTTCAATCTTGGAGTGGCAGTGATCCAGTTCAAGAATGTTATGAAGAGTCTGTGCTGAGACTTGAAAAATGCTATCTACAAATGAAGTCCATGCAACTTGATAGAGCTCTGACTTTACAAGTCACAGTAATAACGACGAATCCGACACAATGTACTCAATTTAGTTCTGTTTTTAATCTGTGCCACAGTCTCCTTTCACTGGCGTGGAGGACTACCAATGTTAAAGGTGCATGCCGCCACCTGCCACCGGATTATGTATTATAATGACTTTATAAAGAATACTGGACATTAAACCTGTTTAAATAAAGCCTGCAATTGTTTTTTCCCATCTCTAACAGACCTGTTGAAAAATCTAACGTTAGAGGGCTAAAAATGATTTTAGAAAATAATAATAATAATAATATTAATAATAATTTTTGTTTTCTTTTTTAGAGGTGCTGAGATTAAATGTAGGTGTGTTTGTCAGCACCCCTAAAAAGAGTCTAAAATCGCCAATGTGTTTAGGTGTACGAGGAGCTATGGGGAATAGGGAGCGCGCTTTTCTACTTCAGATATGTCTGGCATTGACAACTCTTTGGCAAATGAGGTAAGGTATTTAAATGAGGGATGATTTAAAGGCATGCTATTGGCTTTGATCACCTTTCTGTGGAAGTATTCAATCTAATGGGACATCTAATCTGTCTTCTGGTGCAACATGGCCAACATTTTTAATATAAGCTACTGTAGGCATTGTACAATGCAATGTTTTGCCCTGCTGAGTTTTATTTGGAGCAAAGTTACTCACTCTTAGTGAATATACTACTGTACACAAATGTGTTACACAGAACACACATTACACATACAACTCTTGCTGAGAGAAATCATAGCTTTCACCTGAAAGTGTCCCTATGAAATCCTGTGGACATTAGCTAATCTTGCATACAATCTGTATTCGTGTACCATGAATCTCCAGCTCTGATTACATTTGCATATTCAATTGTATTTTCGCTCCAACATCAGATGGCAAACACAAATGTTCTGCCATGAAGTGGGTCAGCCATGTGGCTTAGAAACACTGCAAGTGTATATGTACACACTTTTTTGTGTCTGCATGAGTATGTGCACACGATAATCAAGCTTCTTAAAAGGTTTTTACAAGTTACTCAGATCGCATTTCATAAGTGCCTCTCAACTCAGCTGATGTCCTTCCTGATTGTGTTGACTAGGTCTGTACATTCTGATTCCACAACGGATGCCTTTAAAACCAACATAACATTGTTCACTCGGATCCTGGACAGATTATTGGACGGATATGATAATCGTCTCCGGCCTGGTCTTGGAGGTAAGGGAGACTTTTCACGTATATAAAACAAAAAGAATGAATAATTAAAAATTACTTCTGCCATAAAGGGTTAGAGTGAGAGGTCTACATGGGTGTGTGCATGAATTCACTTGGGTGTGTATGTTCTTCAGATTTTCATTCATACGGAATGGTGGTGTGACTTTTGCTGAAAGTAGTCCTTCAGAATCAAGGAATTTCATGGTGACTAGATATAAATCGCTCTTATGCATGTAGTGTATACATTACACATGTACTGTATACACTACTGTACATATGGAAATACTGCTGTGCTTACTATTTTACTAAGTTACTTACTGTTTTATTCTTTTTGATTTCTTTATAGAAGAAACAATTGTCAGAGAGCGAAAAACCGGGCTAAAATAGTGTAGTGTGAACTAGGCATAAGGAGCAGTAAGGTACTTTTTAGACAAAGTTAGTTTCAAACCATGTACAATCGCGTGAGATGGAGTTTCAAATTTTTATTTTTATTGATTTTATTTTATTATATACAACATGGAAACACGATTCTGAAAAATAATATGTTTTTTTCTGAAACGTGTCAAATATGCTGGTATATACTGTAGCCTAGTGCACTCAGAAAATCCATCTCAATTGGATTTTTAACTTGAACCTGAATAGCTTAGAAGCCTGCATGGATGCATGCCCAAATGAAATGTAGACATTTCTGGTTTGACTGAAACAATTCTGTTTTTAAACATTTCGATTTTAACAGGTTTTTGGATATGTGGAAATACCAACTGTACTCTATTTGAGCAGGTAGTTGTGTAAAAATAAAAATGTGAGGATACGTTTGCATATTTTGACAATATAATCAAGGCAGCAAATAGGATGTAGTGTATGTTATGCAGGGCTGTAATCTAAATTGTCATATGAACTGGGAGAGCAGAATATTGTCATATTCAGACACTAAGGACAATAACCCGAAATATTAGGTGCAACTGAACGTATTCAGTGTCTATTTATCTATTCCCACCTATGTTCCACCATACTTGGCATATCATTTCTAGCTGGCCCCTCACCCCAAAGCTCAGCTCCTCCCTCAGGATTTGGTGCCATTTGAAATTCTAATTTATAGGGCCATCATCCCAGCCCTGGAGCCGCCATATGGGGGGTTAACCTCTTCTAGCTTGCTGTGTTTGGCTCGTGCAAACTGGACATATTGCTGCTAGCTTGCGTACTCTTTCTGAAAATCACAAATGTGGTATACTGTAGCTCCGAAATTCAAATGTTTAAATTAGATTCAAATTACTATATTTGATTATGTATTAAAACAGCCAGAATGTTATTTTGAAAACAAATGGAAAGAGTATAGAAATGCAAATAAATAACCAGAGGTACCTATATGCCTGAAACTAACTAAAATCTCCATAAATGTCCATAGCATGTACCGGTAGATGCTTTTCTTCAAAGCACAGTGTGCACTACAGTGTGTCTCCATTGTTAACACTGGTAGACCCATTGGTAATTGCGTCCTTAACCCCAGTCTTTTTCTCTGCCTACTGCACCAAACAGTATAAGACAAGATGGGACTATGGCACAGATTCTTACTGTATGTGTCACGGGGTTGTGTGGTGAGTGCAGACTAAATGAAAAACACGGAAACACGGGCGTACACAAAAGGTTCAGTACACCGGCGAGAGCGAACTGGAGGGAGGAGCGCCTCCGGATGTTACAGTACCCTGCCCCCCCCCCCCCCAGGCATGCCTCCAGGTCGTGAGGGTCGGCCCTGAGGTAGTGGAGCAGGCTGGTGGATGATCGCGAGCAAGGGCCTTTCAAGGATGTCCTTAGCCCGGACCTAGCTGCATTCCTCTGGACCGTACCCCTCCCAGTCCACAGTGTACTGCAGCTGGTCCCCCCCAACGTCTGGAGGTGGTGCCAGGGGTCCGGGGACCACCGTCCTGAGGAGAGACACAAGAAAGGGTTGGGGAGATCTGGCTGTACTCTACAGTCAAGTCTAATGTGTAGTTAGATACATAATTTACCCTCTGGAGGACCTTGAACGGTCCCACATACTGGGGCGCCAACTTATGGCAGGGCAGGCAGAGTGGGAGGTCCCTGGACGACAGCCACACACTGTCCCCTGGGCGGAAGACCGCGATGATGTCCTCTGGGAGCCTGTAGACATGGAAGACCTGCTGGAACAGTGCTTCAGCGGCTTGCATGGGAGTCGTGGGAACGGGATGAACCGCACCATTTTGGAGAACCGGTCCACAGCGATCAGGACGATCAGGATGCCTCCATGGCAGTTGACTCGGTCATAGAGAGCGGGTAGGCTCGGTTTCGGGGGGAGTGGCACATGGGTGGCACAGTCCCAGAGTCTGTGAAGAGGGAGGCACGCTTCGAGAACACCTCCGCTAGGTCCGCGTACTCCTGGGGAACGTTGGGCTGGAGGGCGATCACAGGAACTTCCGCGGCTACGACTCGGCAGGTGACAAGCTCGCAGGTCTTCCTACAGCCGGATCCCCAGGAGAGGATCTCCTGCTGGCTCCATGAGATGGTGAGGTTGTGAGGGGGGAGGAGGCGACATAGAACTGCTGTCTCTCCCAGTGGCAGCCATCCTTGGTGATGGAGACGGGGGACTTGAGAGGAAGAGGCGGTAGCCCGAGGAAGCGGGCCGCCATGGATGAAGCTCCCTATGAGAGTCCAGTGGGGAGCTGGGGTGCGTTGGGGGTGTGCACAGCTGCGATGTGGTGGTTCAGTACACTGGCGAGAGCGAACGAGAGGGGGGACGTTACGATATGTAAAATAGATGTAAAATAGATGTAAAATAGATTTTAAAATGAACACAATTCATTCACAGGGCCATGGCAAATTAAAAAGATAAAAATAAATTCACCCATCATATAGTCTATTTGTAACATATAAAATTATGTTATAATGATGTGGATTTCAAAATAAAGTTTCCCTACACAAAATACTGATACAAATAGATGTATTAAGCACAGTTCAGTATTAATTGATTAATCGTCTACTTTTCCTCAGATGAACAAAATGAACAAAAGGTGTATATGCACACAATATTCACACAGAGAAGGGTGTGAGAGAATTGGCTGTAGGAGGAGAAGTACCGAGGAGTGTGAACCACTCAGCTCACAAGGTGCAGGAGAAGTGTGCGCTGCAGGATTTTTTGTGATGCTGGGAGAATCACAGGGGTAATTCCATAAAAAAATAAAAAATGTGGGCTTCTACCTTACCGGACTTTCAAATTCAACAGGCTAGTAATTTTCTTTCCTGTAAAAACATTTCAGAACTGTCACGATCGGTGCGCGCACCGGGCCTCCCTTCCCTACCGCACGCCTGGGGGTAATTAGCACTCCCAGGTGCATCTTATTTTAGTAATTAGGTAGAGACTATTTAAGTCATTTTTGGTTTACGTACCACTGTGTGCTGTCTATTTTGTTATTAAATGACGCTTGTAGCGTATACCCTGTTCCTGCCTGTGTGTGGTTTTCCTCTGGCTCGCACTTGCTCTCGCCACCCACCCTCCGACGCTTACAAGAACATGGTGCTGAATGAACAGCTCCAAAAAATTCTTTAGAAAGCATTGGGCAATAATTCTGAAACATAGTCAGGCCTCTCACTCATTATTTCATGTTATGTGGAGGACCCTGTGTGTGCTGTCACATTTATGTTACGAGCCACAGGGTAATTCCAGACAGAGCAATTCCACACACAATTGAGGAATGTCCCTTTAACTTTAACAACCAAGCTCACTGGTTTTAGCTGGTGCTGGTTACAAATTGAAAAATGCAACTTGGTTGGGAGTTTTGAAAAAGGGAGTGTGGGGTTTACTTCCCAGTGAGCTTACTTTACAATTTAGGCATCGTTGTCTAAGTGGCTGGTTTCAAATACAAAGGGCAGTTCCAGATCATGGAGGGTACCTTTAATTTAAAAAATGTAAAAAAATAAATGTTTTTAACCCTGACTGCATGGCAGTATTAAGCTGATGGTTGTCACTCATCTGGCTTGTTTCACACACACCTAGCATACTCTGCCATTATTTCTCAGTCCAGTCTGGCAAAGTTGACATTTGGATACATGCACAGTGGGAAACATGCTCTCTCCTTAAAGACAGGTAACCTCTGACACACTACACATGCTTCAGCAAGCCCATCTGCACAGAATGATTCACATTATAATATAAAGCCATTTTTGGGGCATTTTGGGGCTCTTCGAATAAATGAACTTTCCTTTTCCTGTGAATTAGTGGCTTAACACCCTTAGGCATTAAATGCACTCTGGATCTTTTTTAATAGTAAACAACAATTTTCCCCAAGGGCTGTTCTTTGGTTTGCTATTGTAAGGAGGCACCATTTGTACAAATGTCTGCATTTCTTTGTGTATACAGTTCATGAAATGCAGATTCACTGGAACTTTCATCTTGTGGCAATTTTGCTTTGCCTTAGCCTTACCTCATTGCTATTTCCCCCTTGGCTGGGATGGATTGTTTGCACGCACAGAAGGTCTCATGATATATGATGTCAATAAATCATACTAAATCATACAACAATTATCAAATGGAAAAGTACAACATATTATTTTTCACTGTACAGAATAAGGCTTTGATATCTACATAAAAATGCAGCTCAAAGTTAAACCATATTATATACAATATAGGCTATTGTCAAAACTAAACTGCATAGTGTAATACTGTGTAATGAAAATTGTATGTTGCATTTTACTTTTGTAGATTTGTTACACCTGTTACCATGAGGTAGCATAAATGTTACTTAGTGTACCTTAGCCAACATCTGGTTTGTGCGCAAGCTACATTTGCCCTACAATAGTCTGGCCTAATGGAAGACTCACTGAATCACTTTGCAGTGAAAGTCTTGATCTTTTCACGAGGCGTGGCAGCATGGTTTACATAGAAGCCCGGTTTGCATAGAAACCTGGTTTGCATAGAAACCTGGTTTGCATACTACACATACTGTAAATGCGAATCCTGTGTATGTTTTCCTAAATGGATTGCACATATTACACAGCAACCTGCCTTCTTCTCTTGATTTACATTAGTTCATAAATAACAGAGCATATCTATTATATGTCTGGGTTCTTGTTAGAGGGAAGCCAGGAGTGGTCGGCCCTGTCTTGAATGAGAGCACTTTACTCAAGAGTAATGATCTGTAGATTATACGTGAGATGCTGTTTGCTGTGCGCTCGAGAGTCTACAATAAATCATGAAAGCTTTTTGAATAAACCAAGCGTGAGAATATGTCTTCAGTAATTATGGAAACGTACAGAGGGGTGAGAAAGCAAATTGGTTTGAATGCAGGAAGCAATGCAGACAGATTATCTATTGGATGGGGAGACTTTCTAACTTCAGCCCAATCACTGTGGACCTTCTGAACAGGTTACATATTTTGTAATGTATGTAATGACTATGTATGTAATGACTATGTATATTTATTGAAAGATATGTCTGAAGTCTTTTGGAAGCTAATTTATTTGTTTTTTAAAAATTTTTTCAGATCGTGTCACAGAAGTAAAGACAAACATCTATGTCACCAGCTTTGGACCGGTTTCTGATACAGATATGGTGAGCACAGATTCCTATTTGTTTGGGGAATTCATTCCAGATTTTATTTCCTTTAACACAACAAACCCTCTGGTGCTCTAATGTTCTTGTGCTCTTTATTATGGCTAACCCTAAGGTTTAGTTTCTATTATTTCATACATTTTGTATGATAGTATTTATTAGTTCTACGCTCGTCTAAATTGACCTTGTGGTTGAAACACAAAAATGAAACTCACTCCACTTTTCCACCTAAAGAGCTCATAGGCTCACACTTTATATAATCTTTATATCATTATAACATGGCTACATTTGTCTACCACCTACATTTGGTAGACCCCTATGGTAGACCACTATCGTGCATATGTATGTAGCACTACTTATTGGTGGCCATGGGTCGAAAAGAACTGCTCTCGTAATGCTTTATTGCATTATTGTTTTAGTGTTTTTCTTGAGGGCAACATATGTGCATAGCAACCCGAATTAAGAGATGCTGAACTTTATATAAACATCATATAAATTATTAAAAATACTCTCATCATTTCAGTCATTTCGTTGTTTACCCTCTGCTTATCTATTCGTCACTCTGAAACACCCAACGTCATCATAACATTCTGTATAATAACAGCAAGACACTTGCAAGACACTTAAAATTGTAGCATTATTGAACACTTATTTCTCAAGCGATTGAACTATTGATGAACAGTAATTGAACAGTTACAAGGCTGGGAATGCAATCTTGTGTCTCCTGAATGATAAGTAGATCATTGACCAGTGGCCGGCTGAGTCACTACAGTAGTACAAAATTTTTTTAAAGACAACTCTATGTAATGCAACACATTATAGCACTATAATTTATTCATGAGTAACATGAATTCAGGGTACAGCTACGAGTTGTAGGGGTTGATGGAAAGCTTATAATTTGGAGGAGGATTGGCTTGGCCCTATACCTCTGTACTGCTGTCATGCCTCGTGACAGCTTGACAAATGGCAGCTTACTTAAACACAGAGCCTCACTTGGACACAGCCTGGATACAAATAAAAACCTGCCATTCAGTTTGTCTTGAAATGCTTCACAGGACAAATAAACTAAAGAACTAAAGAATGTTCAAAAACAAAACAGCACAAACCAGTGGGATTGTGACATTGCATGATTTTGAAATTATATTTGATTAATAATATTTGTAATTTTATTATAGTATTGAAAAGGAAAATAATTAGTTTTCCCTGTTTCCCCTGAATTTTCAGGAGTACACCATAGACGTATTCTTCCGGCAAAGCTGGAAAGATGAACGCTTGAAATTCGACGGGCCAATGAATATTTTGCGTCTCAACAACTTAATGGCGAGTAAAATATGGACGCCGGACACATTCTTTCACAACGGGAAAAAGTCTGTGGCTCACAACATGACCATGCCCAACAAACTGCTAAGGATTCAAGACGACGGGACACTGCTTTATACCATGAGGTAAAATAAATTAGATTAACAATCAAGTTTTGCTTTTGTACTTCTTTCTTAAGAGAATATAAATAGATCATATAACAAACAAGTGAATTGTATTTTATATATGTAACCTTAATGCTGCTGTAACCCTATTGTGCATGCATCTGATATATATGCACACAATCCATATTTTATTTAGCAGGGACCTCCCCATGCATTCCATAGTCATATTCACAATATATGACTGAGGTACTGTACTGCACCTTGGTTAAAGGTATGCTCCTTGACTGCACAAATATCAAATTTCAAATTTACATGAAAGTGTAACTGTAGAGGAGATGTAGAGAACACCGTGAGCCTATCAGAGAGCTGCAGGGGTAAGAATAGAAATGAATGTGAAGTACCCAGCTGTGGAAAGTGCATCCACTCTTGAAGTTTCAAATCAAAACAATGTTTTTGTAACACTGGTTTCAACTCAAGTGTAGTGCCAGAAAACAAATCGAGGTGTGTCCCTTTAACCTTAGAAAAGCGCTTGTAATAGTTTTCATGATTGAATATTATTTTATTTTTGTATTTGTTATGGGGGTGCTAGGCCCGCAGTCTTGTCTTGTCAGAGAGAAAGTGTACTTTGAAATTGGACAGACCACTTACCGAAAAGAACTGTTGCCACCCCCTCCCCCGCAAGAGCCACTGCCAAATGTTCTCCCAATGTGTCTGTTATGTGGCATTGATCTGCCGCCGTGTCTCCTTTAGCACACTGTTGAAAGCCATGTGTGCTGTCCGGGGATATTAGTGTGAATTGGCTCGAATACACAAACATCACAGTTCGTGATGTTCGCTTTCATGTATTTAGCAAAAAACACAATAGAATATAAAAATTGCATGCAGTGCAATTTCGTATCAAACACGCAGCCTATTTGATATAGGCTGATCTCTACGGTGCCTTGTTTGCTGTGTTGATGAATGAATATATTCACAGACGGAAGAATCAACAGCATCTCTGAAGGACCAGGCAATGTTTAATGTCCTACAGTACCGGCAAAGCGTTTACCTTTAATTCATTTTTTTTCCGTGTTAATTGGATTCAGGTTGACGGTCCATGCTGAGTGCCCGATGCATCTAGAGGATTTCCCAATGGACTTCCATTCTTGTCCGCTAAAATTTGGCAGCTGTGAGTAATTGTTATGCTGATAATACTCTGGAGTCATTTTAAACTGTAATTATTTTTCCCACCCGCTTCCTGGCTCCCTGAGAGTTGTTTAAGAACCAAATTGAATCGTTATGCATGCCGTTTTTCCTTACAGTAACAGCCATGCAACGTTAGCAACTAAAACCTTATTAAATTCATGTGCGGGATCCAAGAATTTCAGTAGTGCCAAGCTGGTCAGAATTGTAACAACAATGCAATTATTTCACTTCTAATTTTAGATTTTACTAATTACTTCGGTGTTGTTTTCTTTGGCAGCTATATCCTCCAATTCCCAATACACACACACGAGAAGGACATTAGATTTAAATTGGGCAAATTAATCAAACCATTGGTTGTAGATCCCTAGAGCAGATGTCTCTTACTATCCCATTGATTGATTATCCATTTACTTGAATCAGTGACATACTGTAAATGTGAGTCACTATAACTCTAACTCTATAACTCTTTGCTTCGTAATACCCTGGCAACAAGAATTGGTCTGCAGCATAATAGGATTGGCAATGAAGTGCTGGACATCATTATACAAATGCACCAAGAAAAAAGTATAGTGAAAAGTATCCATTATCCAAGGAGTATTATATAAAATTGGGTCTGGATGTTACAGGCTGAACAGTCAATATATACAGTACTGTATAACAAATCACACATGCAGCATCCATAGGATAGATTGCTTTATTACACTATTTACTTACATTAGGTTAGCTAATCATTGCTAATTCTATAAGGAGAGCTGTTGCTCTGCTAAGATTGGTCACCATACCAGGCAGGAAACAAGCCTTGTGCCCAATGTTTGGGGTTTGGTAGCATAGATGATTTGGTGGCCTTGCTTGGGAAATGGAATTGCACAATGAAATCAGCTCCTCTGATTCCCTTTAACAGTAGAACGCTCTCTGTCTCTGCGAACTGCTAATTTTGTAATCGACAGCAAAAGTCCAGACCGACAGAAAAGCTTCTCCCGAGAGGAAGTGCACATTCTCCAAGTGCTCAAATATGGCACATCTAATAATCCACCATGATCCACGTGTATACAGTATATATTTTTTTGTGATTAAAAAGGTTAACGACAGTAGTCATTAGTTCAATTATTCATGAAATAGATCACATAACATACATGAAAGTGTGTGTGATTTTGGATAGGTATGTGCTTAGTGTACCGTCTCCTAAAGCCTGGAAACTACCACACAACGCCAGACGTGATCTGGCGCACAATATTTGGTTTTATTTGACACCAAACTTGCTCTGCGCCACCTGATTTAGCCTGAAACACCCTCTACTGCGCTCCCATGCCCATTCCGGCGCAAGCTATGTCATACCGCGCTACCGGTGGCCTTGCGCCGTCTAAAAGTCCAGAGTCTTTTGATGCAATGCCTAGATTGATAATTTAATAATTCATAGTTTAATAGTTAGTTTAATTGAGGTTCGTCAACAAATTTCATGGGGGGGGGTATTGGCAAAGCGGTCTGGAAAGATCTGGAAAAACAAACATGCAGCAGTTGATTTAATATCTCATAATATTGGACATATGCACATCCTATAATATGAATTAAATAACCTGAAAGGATGTCTCATCTTTTTGAATGTGATGACATTGCTATCTGAGCCAGTTCACAGAGTTAGTTATAGTTATATTATGGTGAATTGCACTAGTTTTATGAATATCCAACTAAAATAACCTCAATAATTTTTTATGCAATTGGCAAATTTTTCTCTCGCTCTTTTTTTTAAGATGCCTACACATTGTCAGAAGTAACATACGCTTGGACTCGGAATGCGTCGGACTCTGTGGTGGTCGAAGGAGAAAGTTCCCGTCTTAACCAGTACGACTTACTTGGACAAACCGTAGGACAAGAAACTATCAAATCAAGTACAGGTAAGCTGTTATGGAGGCGTAACTGAAAGTTGCTGTAGTTAGGATTTTAGAGCTATACATTTAGTGTAATTTCTTAGAAATGCCACAGAGATCCGTCAGCTATCAGTGAGTGAAATGCTCTGTGAGAATATCTGCTCTGGTAGATAGCCCCTGGCTGAATTCTGATTGATCAGGGCATCTTTTCCCTGATTGGTCCGGCGAATCTACCTTCTCTGTCAATCACATGAATGCACACACACACAGCTACAACAGGTTTGCAAATTGGACTTTGTGATGGCAGACCAATGGGCTCCAGAGGGAGGTGGGTTTTTTGGGTTGTTGATTTTCAAAATCTTACTCTCTTTCATTCTATTTTAGCAACTCTCCAAACCTACAGCAGCTTTAAGAGCTACAGAGATTTCAATCCCTACAACTTTGTGTATAGGTTTACTTTTAAAAATGCCACAAAATGAGCAAAAACTCTAAATTCATCATTCTACAAACATAATGATAATCAAAAAAATAATTTTATCCAAATGTCTTTTAGATTTATTACTAAGATACTACATGATTTAATTTATTTGTCTTGAAAAATTGAAAGAAATATTTCTCTCTGCTTGGGAAAAGACAAGACTTGACAAAAAGGATTTGGAGCATGTTGAAATTCTTTACCATACACCACTGAAGACTGGAAAAATGGTGCCTGGTCTGATCAGCTGATGTGGGTAAAAAAATTTGAGTTAACATCATGAATCCATTGATCCAGCCTGCCTTGTGTTCAGGCCGCTGGTGGTGGTATAATTGTGTGGGGAATGTTTTCTTGGCAAAGGGACTACCCTTTAATACTAACTTGCATCTTTTAAATGCCAGTGTTGTTGACCACATACTGTACATCCCTGGCCACCCATCTTTTATTGGCTAAGTAAAGTGACTAAGATGACAATGAATTAATTTATATTCTGTATATTCTGCTCTAATACTAGAAGTAATACTTAGTAATAAAAAATACTTTTATTCTTAGTCATTCTTCTTGAACTTCAGTCACTCAGGCAGTAGCCATGCTGTTGACAATCTGGTCTGGCTGTGCTTGCTTTGACCCAGCCACTCACTTTTAAAGCCTTTCTCTTTCAATCTCTCTCTCTCTCTCTCTCTCTCTCTCTCTCTCTCTCTCTCTCTCTCTCTCTCTCTCTCTCTCTCTCTCT
>JAOEHI010028245.1:0-25329 GCA_025447815.1 Percopsis transmontana | reverse complement strand
CACACACACACACACACACACACACACACACACCCACACACACACACACACACACACACACACACACACACACACCAACAAATTGTTTATCGCAGCCCCCAGACAAAACCAAAGGCAATGAATGCACAGTGGCAGTATGTGGGAAGGCTGGTGTCTCTTAACGGTCTGTCAGTCTGTCTGCGGCCCCTGCTATATCTCTTTCACTATTGGGATTTGGGGATTGTATGTAATGCGGGAGTCCTCTGCAGCCTAGACGAGTGTTCAGAAAGTGTCTGGACAAGACGTCATAGAGAACAATCCACACAGCAGCGATTCAGTCCTGAAACAGATCCAAAACTCCTCAACACATCCCCTCTCTCTTTATATGAATACAAACAGCAGGGTCAAGGCGTTTAAAAACATTATAATCATTATCATCATTATTATCAGGCCTTACATGAGTAGACAAGTCCAAGGTAAGCTCCCACACTCCTACAAGTTTTTTAGTTGTCACCCTCACTGCTGAACCCGGTGCTATTATGAACGTATTCTGTTGTAACGAAGGTCTTTTCATGTTGCTTTTCTCGACTAAAAAGACCAAATCCCTTTGGGGCACTTCTGGAAGCTATTGTTTCCAAACAGAGAATTCACGCTCTGCTCATTTCTGTGGATTGTGGAAGATGGGTAATTGGTTGTATTACTCAGACAGACAGAGTGAACTCATATATTAAAGGTTTTAGATTGAAGCAGATTGCTCCTCAGTAATAACTGTAAGGATTTGAACACATGTTATATGTTTCCACGTTCTCTATGTGAAGAAGAAAAATGTTACTTCTCCGTATGGGTTATTTTATTCTTTACATTGAATTTGTTCTTATATTTAATTTGAACAGAATTTTCAATTTAGTAGATGTTAGTATTGTATTATCACGTAAAATACTGTTGAGAAATTAGTTTACCTTGGCCTTCATTTCAGCAACTGGGTTCGTGGTTATAGTTTAGGAAATCCCTTTTCAAGCCATGTTTTAATTTTTTTAATTTATACCTTTGGATTTCTTGGTTTGTGAAAAGCTTATTTTCCTCAACCACAACAATATCCTTGTTCTCCCAGGATGAAGCTGTCCTCCACTTCATGTGGAAAAGCCCTTCACTGAGGTGGGTCAGAGTCAGCCCACTAAAGAGTGGAATATCATATCTTCCGTGATGGCAATAGGTACGTTTAAGAATCCTGTTCTCTGTTGTTCCACTTCCCTGCTGGAGTACAACTCTGGACCCTGGTGTTTGCATCCAACACTGAAACCAAGCGCAAGTCGGTGAGGGCACGCGCGCACACGCTGTCAAATTTCCACTTATAATCGCTAACACCCACACACAACAACGTCAACCAACACGCAGAGGGATAGAGAAAGAGAGATAAGAAAGATAGAGTTAAACAATGTATGCACACAAACATCTGAAACGTAGCGCACGAATGCACCCTGCATGTGGCCGGTCAGGCATTCATTCAGTCGTGACACGCTTACACACTCAGCTGCATCTCTACTCCATCCCAGACACTTGTGTAGATGTGTGTGTCTAAAAATGCATGTTGCTGTATCTCCCACTCTCTAAAGAGCGCTCTAAGGGCTGTCCTATTAACCGTGTCAGCTGCACGGAGCACGGATAGAGGGAAATGTGTCAAACCAGAGGATTCGCTCACACGACGGTCTATTTCTTGAGACCTTGTGGCGGCCTTGTGGAGAAGCGACTTTACCGACGAGCCAGCGGCGATGCACAAACGCAGTCGAATACGAACATGTTTGTACGAACGTGTTCTGTCACTTTCTCACAAACACACACACCTCAGGCAAACAAATTTGATAATTAATGATGGTTATTCAACAACTGAGAAGAAATATAAAAACACACCTAAATATTTCCCCAAAATATTTAGACAGTCGTAAACTCTGTTGACACAAGTGTGACTTATTTACCTGTGTCAATGAGCCCAATGCCAATCCTGAATAAACCGCGTTTTATGCAGCCCAGAGTTAATTAAACTGGTTGATATTACAGTATTGAATAGGCCTAAAGTCAACCGCAGAGCAGCATATAAGGTTTCCCGTTACCTAACTGAATTAGGAAACTAAATATTTATAAACTGCTGATTCAAACTCCCCCGTCTTGGCACAGGCTGTGTACCCGCTTGCAGTGCATATTTGGCGAAAACCCGCAGGCCTATTCCAATACGAGCAAGCTTTACCTCTTGCCATTACTCCGTACTAATTGCTCCGTACTAATTGCAAACTCAGAAAAATAAGCATATGCCATCTTTTGAAGAGACAATGACTGTGCGCCACCTGTCGGGATGAAGAGACATGTTTGGTGATGCGTCGAAAAATGTATCCTATCCTAAAGATGGCAGGAGATTGTGAATACATATGTTATAGGAGCCTACAGATTATGCCATCTAATAATTGTGGACAGAAATCAGTAGGCTACACTTACAACAGTTTGCGTGAAAAGATGGCGCTGGTTCGTCATACTGAGACCAATAACAAGAAAGTTTAAGAGTCCAATAATTAACAGACTGTGTGTGTGTCTGTGCGCGCGCACGAATACCTGAACCACCTAATTGGTGTTACACCATGGGTCAATGGCCACATCCCCAAACAGAGTTAAAAATCCCACGCAGAAAACACGAATTTGTCTAACTCATATAACACTAGTTTTACAGTTTCGATGTTGATTCATTCAGTTTGTAAATATTTATAAGGTTTGGACAACAATCATATATCCTACTTGTCCTACTTGTGTCCAAACGTTGTCGATATTTGCAAACTCAGAATTTCAACCGAGTTACAGAGACATTTAAATGGTTAAATAACACATGCTCATGGTATATCTGATCTGTATAAACGTTTTCAATAACTAATTAGATTGCACTTCCAGTCAACATTTCGTTTATTTAAAATTGACTCTGCTGTCAGTGGAAAGGTGCAGCTGGTTCTAATATAAAATGTTTATTCACAGGAAAAATAATACATTTCTAGAGTCTGTTTAGCGGATTGCCAAGATTCATAGTCTAATGGCCTATGGCTTTAATTAAAATATAAGATGTTTTCTTTGCAGAATTAACATTAGTCTCAACTTACAAAACATTTTCAAGGTTGAGTATAGTCTTAAAACGTTTAGAAATACATGAAGATCCTATCCTGAGATGTTTTTTTCAGGCTGCTCAACAGCATGTTGCATGGAAAGGCAGTAAATAAAATGCAACATTTTAAAGATTTCAAGCCAGCAGTGGCTAAATTGGATATTAAAATCCAACTAGCCACGTGATAGCCCACCTGAACACTTGAGTGATAGGCCTAACCAAACCTAAAAATAAAGTTACTGTATGCACTTGTGTGATAGCGATTCTTAAAATGATAAGACAAACACAACTTCCTCAAATATGCCAGATTTAAAAGCAAGGATGTGCCAAGTTTTCGAAAGAGGTATGACTGAAAATGTGATACCCGGAAATCAAATGTTCTGCTTAGAGGGAGCTTTAAATTCCAACTTGTATATCACATTCACTGGTGCAGTCAGAGATTACGTCCACCGACGGTTTATACATATATCTGAGGTGGAATGAGTTGAATAAGTAATCAGTATAGGACTACCAGTAGTAGTAATGTTACTTGACCGAACTTCAAGTGAATACTAATGGATAAAAAATAAATAAACTCAAGTAAAAAGTAGATAAATTAAAGTTACTTAGTTGCTTTTGTGGATTTCTATAATAAACACATTTTACTATTTATTTTGTATTTATTTTACACGTGTATCACATGTAGTAAAATGAAAAAATAATATTGGAAAGTATTATAGGAGTACGGTTTATTCTTAGTCTACGTGAGGGCCTGTGTTCGTAAGCTATAACATTTTTCAAAAATACTAAATCGAAAGAAATAGATTCGAGCTGCTTCTTTTGATAATTTCAAAGCTAAATATTAAGTAAATTGTTTATTTAAAAGTGTGCGTTCTTCTTTCAAATAAAAGTTCTACATGAGATAAAAGTATGCCCTACAATAACTGATTTTCAAAAATGCTAAAAGAAATAGCTATTCGTTACTTCCACCTTTGGTGTCAATAGTAATAGTAAAAAAAAGTGAGATCCTATACGACCTTGATAATAGGAGAATGATTTTATGCTCATGAGATTTACGTGCATGTTTAAATTAGTTTTCTATGAAGACAAATTAAAATAGATATTTGTTGTGCCACAGCTTCAGTTTAGATTTATGGACATTAGTTTAGGACTCCAAATCTAGCCTAAGAAAGTTCTGAAGTGAAATTATCTGAATTTTATGTTTAAAACGAAATGTAAACTCAACACAGCAAATTAACTTCCTAAAAAAGAAACTAAAGAACTAAAAGAAAGAAAAAATAAATTATTCTATAGCCTATCCTTAGCTTACATCAATAATAATAATAAGAAGAAGAATTTATTGTGCTTTTGTTTATTGTAATAAATGACACTGTGGTGAAAAGAATAGTCTTGCCCTACACATTCCATGATAGATAATAAAATAGCATATTGCATATAACTTGCACATTGCAAGTTAGTGCTAGAGAGTAATTTGAATCAGGCGCCCTAAGTGGTGATAGGGTCACTGCAGGCTAATATGACAAGCTAGCTGCTAGATGGAGCCAGTAACAAGGCCTCAGACCGTCAGTTTACCACCGGGGTTTATTAAAGACATTTGTCAATAAACCGTGGCGGTGCGATCGGTGCACCTTGCTGAATGTGTGAGCCACGTTTCTATAATACAAGGAGACGTTTCCTTTATTATAAGCCTAAAAATAGTAAACGGTCATTTTGGTGAACTGCTTTAGTTATTTATTGAAACAAAGGAATATCTTGCTAAAATATTCTGAAACAAGCTACACTATCTTGGTCCCAAATGCCTATATGATGCCTTTCTGCCTTAGGCTATTGTTTATGTATTTATTTATTCACTAATAAAGGGGTTGTTAATTAATGGATACAAGTTAACCATCACAAATTTGCAGTGCCATTCAATTAGTTCACCATTGTGAGACCAATGACATAGCCTACACTTGGGCCGCATTTTAAACATTTAACTCAAGCTGTTCTCAAAAGTGACTTGCAAAATGTGCAACAGTACCAATAAGTGTAGCCTACTTATCAGCAATAAGTGATGCAGGTAACAAAACAGAACTATGGTAAAGCACGGGCAGGAACATTTCTTTTTTGTTTAAAGATAGGATACAAAGTCAGGTGCAAGTTTATATCGTAGGCTACAACAAATAATTCTGATAAAATAATCAAAATCGTACAAGGTTGAGGCTCCAATGTATTGTTTTTGTAGCCGATTAACTTGTAACAGCTTAAATGCCCCCCGGCTCCCCGCCCCCCATTGGAGAAAAAGGTGGTACGGTCTGATTCCCGCCTTCTTACCTGAGTCTCGGAGAGGTTCAGCTGCCTCGCGAGCTCGGTGCGCTCGCGGCCGACGACATACTGGCACCGCTGGAACTCCAGCTCGAGACGGTAGAGCTGCTCGGCTGTGAAGGAGGTCCGCGTGCGCTTGGGCCGGTCGAGATCGAGCCCCTTCGGAAGAACAATCTCCCGGATGGTGCCCTTGGCATCTGGTCACAACACGGGCAACAAGTCTCGGTTCATTTGAACAGAAATCCGTTAAAAATATAAGGTGTTTTATGAAGCAATGGCCCATAACTTATTTAGTAGACTTTCATGAAGTCATTAAAGCACCGACGTGAACACAATGGAAAGTACCACGAAAGTGACGATGGCATCGTCTGAAATATCACGTGTTGGGAGAATACCAATTCTAAATCTTTAATAACTAAAGCTTCTTAGAGAGAATGCTATTCTCCTTCGAAATTAGTGCTATGGCAATTCCTCCAAAACGCCTTTATGGACATTTTAATGTCCAAAGAGGGTCATAAATGATCAATTCCGTTTATATTTTAATTTTTGCAGTTTTTTACTTAAGAGAAGTATAGCCTAGGCCCAACAGCAAAACTGAACCTCTACAGTGGAACTGTTCGCCTACTGTTTTGACCTCGTAGGCCTATTTTCCTATATTCACTGGCGCTTGGCGTAGCTCATGGGATCCAAGGTGCATTTTATGAGGTTTCTGTTAACATTTTGCATAGCTTTTGATAACTTTGTTGTAACCGCCTGTTCATTTATTTTATTTGGCTTGTGAAGAATCTCAAGCCTTTGGGCGCTTTTGGTGCAGTATAGAGTCTAGTTCTGTAAAGAAATAGTGAAAAATGTTCGTTTGATCGTAGGAGATCGTAGGAGGGCTCGAAAACAAATACAACATTATTTCGACTATATCAAAAATACAAAAACATTATTCAAAATTTCTAAATATAGCCAGTGTTGCATCGTTACGCACTGACGTCAGTAATGACGAGGTTTGCGTCCAACAGCAGCCTTCAAAGTCATATTTATTGTAGTTTACGTTTTAAAACGATGCTATTTTATTTGTTCGATACTATACATTTGTTTTTGTGCTAAAAAACTAAATCTTAATCGTTTAAAAATAAAATGTACGTCAGCTTACTCGTTTTATTTTATCATTAGGCTATTTTTATACTACAATATCACCAACAGATAATATGAGAATGGGAGTCTAACCTAAGTCTTTAATATTTTACACGGCGAAAGAAATGGGACCGTTCAAGCGAGCCTCTCCAAACATACATTTATTCTGTTGAACTGAGTGCAACAAAACACGCTGAATTAAATATGTATTCAGTGAACACAATAGAATAACAAAAAGTGATAAAAGTCATAAACGTGTTCCATACAAAAAATAGTAAGCTTATAACCTTGAAGACTAGGGCATACACGTAGTGTACGAGGGCAATGCTGGGACTGATATGAGCCAGCAGGCCTCCATCTTTACGCATGCACTTGACTTGTGCAATGTGTTGGCTGTTAGGGATTTAAAACAAGCGCTTCAGAGGGATTGACGTAGGCTACGTTCATACATCTCTTGTGGGGTAGACCTAAATAAAGTTATGAAAGGTTTCTAAGTAGATCGGAACAGTGCCTCCATATAGCAGTCTCGCTGAACTTTCGTTGACCCCGGCCTCTCACGAGATAACCTGCGCGTTAGGTTGTCAGCTTTAAAACACGCAGCTTGGCAGCATCACTGCCAAGCTCTCTCAGATCGCCTTTCCAAATGCCCTCAGTTTCGGTCCGTAATCTCGTCTTCCAACAAGAATACAATACATATAGGCTATAGGAAGGCTGCATTGGGCTACACTGAAAGTACACGCCTATAAATGCTCAAAATTGACATGAACCTACAAGAACACTTAAATGTAGGTCTACTGCGATCTGCAGTAAATAGAAGCAATATCACGCAGATAAATGACAGACTCTCGGGGTGAAACATGCCGTTGGTTTGTTTCAGCCTACATTAGCCTACAAACTAGCCCTAATAATTTTAATGTGACCAATAGACCTATTGTGATGGGGTGATTATTGGTTATAGTAGCAATTTGTATTCACACGTAGAGGCTATAGATTGAATTCATGTTGCCACTGTTCCTATAGAACTATAGGCTATTTCTCTTCCTTCACACTTGCTAAGATAACTTAAAATATTTTTAGTATTTTAGGTTTCTATCCTACATAAATGTGCTGTTGCCTTGTGAATGCATTGACTCAGATATACATTTTGCCCAAAAATTATTTTAATATTTGCCAAAATATGAAGAGTAAAATATAAACACGACGACTTTTTATAACCTTATAACTCTTTCAGTTACGACTACTTCAATTTGTCTTGTGTTCTATATAAACAATAACACCAATAATAATATGAAAATATGGCCCTACTATTCTAGATTTATTTAGATTTCTCAATGAAAACATTCATATATAATTTTGTATTATTATAAGCTATCATGCTTTCATTATGCTTTTTTCACGTGATATTTGCGTGAAAAAAGCTTCACGCAAATATATTGGTGCCAGCAACATTCTTGTTAAATGTATAGGCTACTAGATATTACATTTCTACAAATTACAAATTCCATAGCCAATATTTAACAACTGATATCCATATCCTGTCAATTTTGTTTACACGTAAATAAATTTATATTTTTATAATTTACAATCTTTAATAAAGAGTATAGGCTATACAACGACTTATTTAATTGTATTTATTTATTTTAAAATGTTTTAGAAGCTTTATTATACATGTTTATATATTATTAATAGGCTAATTGTAGGATTCAAAATAGACTATATAATTTAAAGCAGAATTTCATGAAATGTTAGTAAAAACTAACGTTATTTTACGTCACTGTAAAAACCGATGTCTGAGGTGAATTTTACACAATTATGCATGGGCCTATTGAACTGCTTGCTATCACAGAACATTTTCCTCTCGATGGGCCTAGCCTCTGTAAGGGCGTGGGCACATGAAAACATTAATGCTATTATGGTCATTAACATGGCGTTGGCAAACAAAGGAAATCAACACTGGCTCATGGAGAAAACATTTAAAGTGTGTATGAGTTTGTTTTCCAATCTTCACAACAATAGCCCGCGTATTTAGCCCGCATTTTTCTCGGTTTATTGCTGATTTTATACCTCCAGCTATTCAAATAGGCATGTCGTCTATGAGATGGTTGTTTACATTTTTACAAGCCTATTTAAATACAAATTATATAGTAACAAAAGCATCAGATATGTGATACAACGTAGGCCTAACATAAAACGTCTTGTTTAGCGATAGGTTTGGTTATTTCATATTAGACCTTTCATGACAATCATTTATCTTACATTACTCTGGCATTGCAATTATAAACAAAAGTAGATGTGGTCGTTAGCCGATAACACAGTGGCAACATAGTAGCCTGCCACAATAACATGTTTATGAAGAGAGATTCGTGTTAGAGAATATCAATTTGAACGCATTCTGGTTTTAATAGTTTGCCATAGATGCTGATTCTTTGACGCATCATTTTAGGTTACTTACGCAATGCTGCCCTTTGTAGAACAACCCCGAGCAGTAGCTAATTAGATCATACACGCTGTTCACATGTGAAAATATACGAGTGTGCCGTTTACTCACCCCGGACTAAAATCCTACGACAGTAGTCGGGATCCACTCCTAAAAGTTTGTCGTGTCCATCCTCGCTGGAGGACGTCGGCGTGGAGGCGGACGTCCCCGGGGTGTCAGCGGTGCTGTGAACCGGAGACCTGCTGCCAATGTCGGCACGGCACTTGGTGTCCGTGCGGTCTGCGCACAGTGAGTTGGGTCCACAGTGGCGGTTCCGCTCTTCGGCGATCCCATCGCCCATACTCGTGGCCTGGTCAAACATCGACAAGTAGCCTATATGCGAATGTTTGTGTCGGGGGCCCCCGCGCGTTACTGGCCAACCACTCGGTGTTATCACTTTTTTTTTTGCCGTTGAAATTCTTCTCCAGAGACCCTATAGGCATGCCCCAGAGTAGATCCAGTTAGGAATGGACCAGGCGGTCCTGCGGCGGAACCGGGGTGCTCCTCAAGTGTCCACACATAGTGCGCGATCCGAAGTCCAGAAGGAGACAGGAGGAGGGAAGAAAGAGGCCCTATGGACATGCCTTGGGAGTCCTCCTTAACTATCGGACCGGGTAGCTACAACCAAAACTGCATGGTTTGTACCGTGAGGGGGGTAACCAGATCTATGACCAAGGAGGAACGGGGAGGTGCCAAGCGCGGTTCACCCACGTAGAAATAACTTAAAAGACGGAGCGCACAGCTCACTGGTGGGTCAGAAAGCAAACTATCCCCTGGTCAGCAAGATCTCCCGGTTACCGTTAGGTTTACGTTAACTGCACATTACATTACCCCCCGGTTTACTCGACTGCCTCGGCGGGTCCTTTCACGGCATAGTGTTGGTCACATGTGGGTCTCGGTGGTCTGCTCAGGGTCTTCTGCATTTGAAGAGCGCGAGAATGTCTTGTGTTAAGGGACTGTCAGCTTGGGAAACAGTCACGTTTGTTCATAATGTCGTATCAAGATTTGACCAAATGTCACACTGGGGCTGCTTTACCATTCATATACAGCATTTTCAACGGACGGTTATGCTCTGTCCGACCAGAAATTGGATATTCGTCTGGATAATGCTCGAATGTCAGTGTAGAGGCTATTTTACAAAGGCAACGTCCCAAAACGTCACTTCCGGTGTGGCGCAGGGTCGTCTGTGATTGGTTTGCTCGGCGGGCACGTTTTGACAACAGATTTAGATCCGTCATGGAGCAATGAGACGATTGTTGTGTTATTCCTCCCAGAAAACACCCAAACGCAGTGATGTCGGTTAAAGTCCATTCCCTGCCCTGCACGGCTACACCCGGTCTCTTTCAGACGACGCAATGCAGATTTAAAAGGTATCATTTCGTTATATTTTTGGTAGAGAAAATAGCTAAATTATTATCACCTATAGGGGAGACGGCGAACTAGGCTAAATTTAGCCTGCCATATAAGATATGGCTTTAAATTAGAAAAGAAAATCACAATAGTTTCCTTCATACTCATAATAAATGAAATACCAGGCCTATTCAGAGAACGAACGAACATAAATAAATACATAAAAATAAAAATATATAGGCTAAATATATAATAGGTTAAATATAGATAAAGGCTAAATATATAAATAAATAAACACACAGTCCTAAATAAATAAATACATCAGATAGATGGATAGAAGTATCACATTTGTTTTATGCTTACAGTAAACCAGAAAATTGTTGTGAAAGTAAAGTATAGGGCCACGTTTCTGTAAACGTTTCTCCGCTATTATGTAGCTACTCTTCACTGTGTTGTGATTGTAAGATAATTTGTCTACAAACACTGAGTGGATTTTCCTTTTGTACAGACACAGGTGACGCGTCCAATAGACAACACATTGGGGGAAAAAAGCATTTTGAACGGGATTATATAATTATAGTTTTGCCCCGTGTGTGTGTCTGTGTGTGCGTGCGTTTGTGTGCGTGTGTTCCTGCGTGTGTTTTATCGTAGGCCGTAATTACTAAAAACAGACATGGGTAGTTACTCCTTTCAGATGGCCTAATCTGCGAGAGGAGTGAATAGACGCTGTCTATCACGAACTCCACTCAGTGGCAAGACAAGGGGAGGCTGATTGCTGGTGAGCTGTGGCGCGCGCGCGCGCACCAACGCGCGCACGTAGGTCTGAACGTGGGCCCACTCGCCTCTCGCTCTCTCTCTCTCTCTGTCGCTCTCTCAGTCTGTCCTCCAGAACTGTCCCCTCGTGCACGTCGCTTATGTACGCTAAATGGTTCTAATAATAAAAATATTTCATATATGGCCTAAAATGAGACACACAAGTCAATTTCAGTCATGCTATAACCTATTTATTTCCAAACATAGGGTATTAATCACGTGAATCCCTTCCGGTAAAAAATAGCCTATCAACAGAAACAGACAGACAGACAGGACAGGATACAATGTCCGGTTAATGTGGAGCCCAAGTCAAGCAGGCCCAGAAAAAGAACAACAACCGCCCCCTATATGTTCGCCCATGTACATCCGATGGTGAACGTGCACGGGAAACGTCGATCACACGGGCCATAATCTCACACACAGTATAGCCTATATCCGCGTGCGTCTGGATTTTCCCTCGTGGAGATAGGCCTACAGTAGATCTGATCAATCCGATCAATCGGGAGAGATTAACTGTAATGCGAAAGGTCGCGAGAAGGGCAGCGGGCCGTGCAGAGTTCACACACTGGAGGGCTTTCACCAAATCTGTGAAAGAATGCCGAACATTTGGCAAACGGCCGCACGAGTCCACCTGCGGTGATTTTGAAACCAGGACGCCCATTTCCTTCTTAGTTAAACTTGAGCAACTCGATTTCCTATCCACCACACGTTGTATATGTTGTAGGCTATGGCCCATATACAAGATGGCGTGTGACGTTGGTGTCTACTCATTATAAGGATTTGATTGCAATAACTGGATTCTTTAAAATACAAAAAAATAACAGACCTATAAAATTATGTGAGCAATGATTATGCGTAACCTAATTTTAGACTCCCAAATGATTTCCCTGTGTGGTGCGCCTGTTTGTAGCCTACCGTGAGCAAAACAGGCAGCCTAATGGCATCGTCCCACATTGAGGGTAGCCATAGGTAACCAAAAATAATAGCTCCGTATTAGTTGCATTCAGCCCCACCTTTGTTCATAGCCTACCGACAATTCCCATATGAAAAGCGGGGCCGAGATCCCTGCAGGGCCTTGATGGACAGACCACGGTTCATCTGTAGGCCACTGGATGATATAGCCTAGATCAAGATAGACATACGTAGGTTACAGCCTATAGCCTACATACAGCTAGATACACGACGTGGTTATTATTGACGACTATATCGAATTTAGATAAATGGACGCGGATAACTTCGGTTAGGCTAGGCTACTTGAAGTCATTAGGCCTATATAGGCCTACTTGAAGTCACTAATTTAAAAAGTAGCCTACCGGAAAATAGGCATATAGCCATGGCTGCCCGTCAGATTAGTTGTTCCTATTGCCTTGTTAAACAAGTCGTTTTAAAAGAAAACGTCAAAATAACGTTAAAATAGACACATTATTCATCGTTAGGCCCTAATCTTTTCTTTTTCATTTATATGGTCTTCATTCATCATTCAAAAATCAATCATTAATTCATGTATGTTATCATCATTCAATCAACCATAGCTTACGGTGTCAGGAAAAGTTTCTTGCAAGTAGGCTATTGTTAAAAAACAGGCTAATCCCAGATACGTTCAAATAAAATATAGACTAGGCTATAGCTAATATATATTTTACTCAAATAAAACTAAGCCTAATAATAATAGATTACATTCGAATTCTAAATACATTTGGATGAGATGTGGGCACATAAAATCGTTTTATTTTTTAACTTGTAATATGAGTTTATTAGGCATATCGCCGCAGAGTATAGCCTCAAAAGTAATGCTGTAATTGCCTATACATACTGTATTTCTTAATATGTGGGCGTCATTTATTTTATCTTAATACCCCCCTGTAAAAGCGCACAGTTAAGTTCCTAAAATTGTCGTTGTAAAGAGACATTTGATATGTGTTGCCATTTCGTTGATTCGTATGGGGATTTTAGATTCCTTGTTGTGTTCCGTGTTGACAAACCATATATGTTGATAATTTTCTGTCTTTCTCAATGGTAACAGTTTTTGTGGAGTATTTCTGTTTAAATTAATGTCGGTGTGGCAGTTGTGTTTAAAACAGCTGCCTTGTCTGTCCGAACTAATACATTCCTGGTTTTGGCAGAGATCGTGGGGTCTGAACTGGACAACAAAAAGTTAATGTAGGCCTACATGTTTAAAAGAGCAGAACTACCCTCACCCAAGCAGAAACACTATTCCAATATTGTTTACTTGCAGTTTTGGACCATTGCTCAAGATAGCCCATGTTGAAATCACAGAGCATTATTTAAATACTTGGCTTAGGTAATGCTAAACTACAACTTCAGTTGGCTACTTGTTTATAGGCCTATATAGTTCAAATGTACAATTTGTATTTGCATTTTATGAAACACATGCCTATTTTTCCTCACCAACTATTGACATTGTTTGCATTAATTAGGCTACGTCATTTGGTTGTATACACCAATAAATGAGAAACTAAAAAGTAGATCAAATAACGAATGGAGAATATTGTCTCACTAAAGGTTGTAAAAAAGTTGTATACAACACTTTTTAATCTAAGAGTGCTACATTCGCACACAAAGGATTTAAGTCATTGCTGCATGAAACCCTATAGCCTACAAAGTAAACCCAAAGTAAATGGCCTACTGTGTGTCAAGGAAATAAAGTAAAACAAATATGCAGAATTAAAGCTAATAAAATCAAATGAGACAATCAAACGCAATCAAAAACTGCAATGAATTCACAACATTCATAGAAATAGATTTTATCAGTGAGTAGCCTATTCAATTGTTATTCTAAATTGTATTGAATATTAGACATATATTTAGCCTACATAAAGCTAGAAAGCTAGCTTTGTTTGTAGATTTGTTTTTCTAAGGTGATTTCGAAGATATCAGAGTAGAAATATACCAGAATTTCACCATTCTCTCTCGAATAGAGGTCAGATTATACACGATAGCAGCTTGCTTGTACATCCACGGTATTATAGGACGCTACCCAACACATAAGTTACAGAGGAAGAGTGAGAAGTTCCGGTCGCATTAAAAAAAACATAAAAAGACGCAGACCACACGAAGACTTTCTGGATCCTAACGTTTTCACGTATAAGCACAAAGAAAGTATCTTTCTCCTTCTCTCTCTCTCTCACACACACACACACACTGTGATTATTTAACATGCTGACTCCAACTTACGTTTATATGAAATGTTACATAGAATTATACATTACGTTTTACGTGAGGATTGTATGTTGTATAAGATTTACCAACCGGATATCTAACTGAACCCACACAGTACAATTGTCTACATCTATAGTTATTTTTGCCCAGATAAAAAGACTGTTGCACCCACCAGCATACTGTATAGTCTGCCGCCAAGTGGTATTACATAAAACTGCTGAACACAATAACGCTACCGTAGTCTATAAACCTAAATCTCATATTATTTTACATATTATTTTTCACGTGATTTGGGAAGACCGATTTTGTTTTGTCATTTAAGTTATAATAATATATGATGTAGAACGGCAATTTCCAGTAGGCCTACTGCAATGTATTCCAGCAGTGTGATGAAACTGAAACGCAAGACACCAAGTGAATATCCCAGGGAGCAGAATTGAAAATCACTACGGACGCCAGCTAGTTTTTGGCTCTCGCACGCTAAATCCATGATGTATGCGAATCCTTGTAGGTGGATTTTGACTTATTGGATTGAAGTCCAGGCTCTTAAACACATCCTTACAAAGCCATGTAGTAGGCTATTTAAATAAAGAACCAGGCTGAGATCATTGAACGGACCAGCACACGCCAGTTTGTATGTGTTCATGTTTGTTTGTCTTGGTATCACCATGTGGACCTACGCTATGAAACTGAGCCCCGAAAATGTATGTTATAAGCATCCTGTAAGCATCCTTGAGCAAGATGCCTATAACCCCTATCTGCTCCATGTAATAGCAACATGTAATTGTAAGTCGCTTTCGATAAAAGCGTCTGCTAAATGCTGTAAATGTAAAAGATATATTTACAGATGCTTTTATCCAAAGCGACTAACAATTATGATCCTACATTTGTCAATAGCTGAATAGGTCAATGTCTACACCAGTTTATCGTATAAGAAAACAACATCCCGTTAGAATAATGAAAGTAGCATGTAATTAGGGCTATCTTAGCTATACATTTTACAACATAGCCTACATTAGCATATCATTCAATCCCCAAAAAATAATTGCTAACTACTTGAGCCAGCTGAAGTGCTGAAGGACTTTTTTATGTCAACAAATAACATCCGATGTCAGGCTTGACTGAGGTGCTGGAGCTTTAAATAATCAACATAAATATGAAGATGCATTCACATACTCAAATCAGTGCAAACATTTTTTTAATTTGCATGCTTTAGTTCAGAGACCTTCTTCAAGGCATGAATGAAAGACAAGGCTGTAGATATATTTAAAAAGGCACATTAAAAACGATTTTTGCACAGATTTGAGTGTGCGGATGCTTCTTCATAGTTATATCAGCAAATAATAAAATTATATGAATTCCGCCTTGCATAAAAGGACAGTAAATGTTCAGGAATGCCCATAGATATCCAGATCTCTATACACATGGGAAAATGCTCGCAGGGCAAGAACATTTAGAGAGCACTGCTGCCATCTTGCGGTAAGTCAATATCATCATATTGTATAAAATGATATGATATGATATAACATATGATATTATTCGAGCATATACATAGGCCTATATTTTTGAAACGATTATTTCTTTATTCATTATTTTTTTTAATTTATGTCAATTACTATCTACTGAAAACGAAGTAGGCTGCCACCAGCTAAATTGCCATTGATCCAAATGCATCCATGTTTTATGGATGCCTTATTTAAGTTTTTGATCAACGGACTAAGTGGACCAGAAAGGTGTTAAAAGTGGCCCAATCATCTATCAGTGGGCATAGGCTACCTGCAGAGGAAAAAGTGTGAGGCTGAATCTGAGATCCGGCTGTGTAGCCAGGTTCCAGCTGAGGGACTCACGGCCTATCCCATGAAACACGAGGCTGACTCCCATCTCCCCCAGAGGCATATGATGAAGATCATATTGGCAAAATTAATTAATCGTTCGGCCTAATAAAAAAAACCTAAAGACTTGCGGCTATACTAAAGAAGTAAATGCTAGATTTAGATTAATAAACGCGAGATAATAATAGTGAATAGAGTGAATTAATATTTTATGTCTAAACTGCTGTGATGTCAACTAGAGAAATGAATCCTTTATTTGCACTATTCATTCTTGACCAGCAGATGGCGGTCGTGAATCACGGTTCATATTATATTTCACTCAGGCAGGGCATGGCCGGCAGCTGTTAGGTTGAATGTACATGTATGTGGACGGACAACACGACCCACAAGGTGAGACAAGGCCCCACTTAAACTTAATGAAACTATTATACATCCTTTTCATTATAATCTCTAGTTTATTTAGCATTGACAACAGGGATAGCGGAATCTGTATAGAAGCCCAAGCTTCAAGCTTGAAGCTTGGCTGCACTGTTCAGTTGACGATAGTCGATCTAACGTTAGCTAACTTTCCACAAGGTGGCGATATTATTGCACAGACGCTTATGGGTTGGACTGTGCTTATGGGTTGGACGGAAACATTTTCAAGCAGCCTTGTTCGAGCACAGTTAACCACTGTCCGAGTATGAGTGGAACTGCTGTTTGCAGGACCACGATTAGAGGACCCGATATATAGTCGATATCGATTATAGAAACGCGATATAGCCCAAAGCAAGCGTTGCCGCGAGTAGACCACGTGACCAGACG
Organism: Percopsis transmontana; assembly: GCA_025447815.1. NCBI lineage: Eukaryota > Metazoa > Chordata > Actinopteri > Percopsiformes > Percopsidae > Percopsis > Percopsis transmontana. The sequence continues at coordinate 8,330 of JAOEHI010028245.1, read as the reverse complement.
CGGAACCAGGCAGAGCGGACTGTAAAAGGGGAGTGTTATGTCTCCTCTACGAGTTGGACGAGCGCTCAATCGGACCGCGGTCACTCTACCAGAGATACCACCGGAGATCTAGACAACTTGATGCCGTTCGTGCTGAAATAAGGTAATATGCGGTGTAACACAGTGTCCACTGCGATGAAATATCGTGATATGCTAACTTTTTAACGATCGTCAGTGGACAATACAATGGTGTAACTGACGGGGACGACAGACAGCCTGCCCTGTAGAATTGTTGGCATTAATGTGTGAAAACTACAGTGATGTCGTAATTACAATGTTCTTGTATGTATGGAACATAGTCTGTTTAATGACTAGTTCTGGCTGCACAATAAGATTATGGTATGGTGTCGCGTCACTTATAGGCTACTGGTCTTTATTTGACGTCGACCAATACATTTGATAAACAGAATCAGACAGTTAACTCCCGCGCACACTCGGGGTTGCGGGCTGCGTGGCAAAGTTTCACTACTTGAGGATGTGTTTATGTGTTGTTTTGTAACCTAAGACTTTTTTCCACACAGAGGGAGCCGGGCTATCTTGCAGGCCTACAAGTGACAGCGGGAGCTCAGTGTTGAGAAATGTATAAACACCAATAAATGAATAAACAGTGCTTACCACAAGCTGTAGCTTCTCTGGCTCTGTAGAAACACTAGTGCCATAACGCTGAGCTCAAATTCACAGCTCGGCGGCTATTTTTAAAACTTTCAATCGGTGTTATAACCCATTTATGTTTTCAAAGGAACTTGTCATGTAGGGCTATCTGTTAAAAATGGAAGCTGCTATTGTCAGTGGATGTGACATTTTCATTTTTCCCTCTGTCCTCTGTGACAGCTCAGAAACCGACTGCATTCATTGCCATTGCCAGGAAGCCTCTAGAAGAAAGAAGCCCAAGCCACTGGAGGATCTTTGCATCCCCGCTCTTGCAACAGTGAGTGACATAACTGTTCTAAGAGTAGGATAATTGGTTCTCCCTGATAACCTTCAGTGTTCTGAGATGCTTGTTAAAGATGAGCGGTTACGTCCATTAGGAAAGGTTGCAGCATGAATCAGTACATCTCTTAAATACTCAATGCAACATAATTGTTTCGCGATTGTTTTATGTAGTGTTCGCCTTTTCAAACAAGATAACATGCCAGGTACCATAGTCTTCATTGTTTACAAGTAGAGGCATGACTTTGTAGAGATACCACACTAATGATACATTTGAATGCTGTGTTTAAGCAGAACTTTCAGAAATTACATATCGGGTCACATTTTATAGCAGAACCTGTCTAGCTCTGAAAATGGATTTTGTTCAGCCTTTTCGAGTTCAAATATCAATTTTGCTGGGTTAGGATATTGCTTTTTATCTATTAACTCCGTGTTGTTTCATCGATGGGTGGTTATTACCATTGTCCTATCAACACAAGGGTGTTTTTAAAACTTTCCTTTAAATTAGTTTTATGTAACACCCAAGGTATTAATACCACGGCGGGTTAAAAATCTCATCACATTTCTTAGTATGGACCAGAAGGTGTGTCGGATTCATTCACAACCCCCTGTAACGCAATTATTAATATGAATTAATATTTCCGTGTGCGTAAGCACTACCCTGAAACGCTAACACACATTCATCCGTCTGTGTGTTAGTGGCCCCAAGTTAATCCTCTTAGGCTGTTTAGTTGTGTGTTTTTTCTATTTTAATTTAAGTCTCCATTGGGAGTCTGTGATACCCCTGAATGAGGGCGGGTGCAGCACAACTGGGCTCCCTGCGTTGAAATACCAACGTCGGGCCGTGGATTTACCAGATGAAAATAACCCCCGGTCACCTCGTGACGGATTGTTGTTGTTTCCTTGTTTTACCGGTCTCCATGCTCAGTGTTAACCTGGTCCTCTTCTTTTAGTTCAGTGGTTTGCACAGCTTATTTATAAACAAACTCCTGAACAACCCACTTATTTTACTAGCATAACATAATAGCATAAAATACAGTCATATTTAATCAAAGACAGTAAAACTAAAATTAAAAATAGTGCTAGTAAGTCTCTGGTGACCTCTCAGACAATTCACCGCTGGAATTCAACTAAAGTCGGGGATGTCAAAGTGGAGACCGGGACCCTCCTATATTCCCATTTTCTTCCATTGTCTCACTCAATGTTTCTGTCTTCTCCCCCCCCCCCCAGGGTTCCTCTGAGGTCGGACTGCCGACATGACGAGCCTGTGACCGCCTGTTGACGCGCTTCTGACCGTATTGAACCGTATTTTTGCTGACATGGCCACAGCCAAGAAGAGTAAGTCCTGATTATCGGTTCCGCTGCGTAACTGTTTTATCTATCCGTACACATTGCATTTACGCTGCCCCAATGGCTTTTTAGTTTTATTTTATTTAGAACATTTTATTTTCTCTTATTTTGAAATTGCAATTTTTACTTTATTTAATCAACAAAGCATTGTACATCGTGCTACATCAAAACAAATGTTATAATTCGCCCAAAAAAGGAAAAACACAATATTATGTGTTTTTAAGTATAAGTTTATTATAAGTATTGATGGGCTGTACATCTAAACTATATCTATAAATCCCCATAAAGCTGCGTAGAATAACTTGGTGGTCAGTCTGGACATGTTTATAAAATGCTTTGTGTTGTTTGTCTTTCAATTTTATTTATACCAATACCCAATACGATTTTACATTTTAAAAGTTGTATCTTTAATACCAAAAGTGGCGAATACTCATTTTTAAATTTCGTTTTAAATTTTCACGCAGTATTTTTCTGAATTTTAAGAAACTTTCCTCAGCCTCGTTGGCGCAGTAGGCAGCGCGTCAGTCTCATAATCTGAAGGTCGTGAGTTCGAGCCTCACACGGGGCACAATTTATTTTATTTTTTTACTGAATTTCCTTTTGAAACTCAAAAAGGTCTTCTCCATTTCTCAGCCTGTAAAATAAGTCTGCCAAATGTGTCAGAATAGGAATGGTGACAGTACATTCCTCACACCTTCTCTCTTATTGGCATGTTGAGACTTGATGTGACTGGAACACAGTTACACCTACTAAAACATTTCTTCTTTCTGCTGTCTGAAATCATATGGGGGCTTGTAATTTTCCTGGGGATCTCCCAGCGGAACTCAGAGAGGAGCTAAGACACGCCTTCCCAACCTCAACTGTCAGACAGACTAGAGGGGCGTTTCTCCCAAGCCCCCATGATGGGGCTGCAGGCTTGCTTCCCTCTTGGTTTGGTGGCAAACGCTGGTACTGCAGCAAAATGCTGTTGGGGGGGTGGGGGGGGATTATATGAATAGCTGCCATTTTTATGTCAGATTTCTATCCATTTGAGGCCAGACTACCTGTAGTAGTGGTACTCTAGTCACAGAAAATGCAGGGCCCAAGTTGGCAGCAGAGTAAATTATTTTAACTCTAGATGGTAGTACAAATGTTTTTTTCTGCCCAGTGATAATGTTAAAATAAAGGCATAGATTAGTATGTTTTATTTCATAGATGACATACTTTAACATTTATAATAAAAAATAAAAAGTAAAAACATGATCTACAGATTTACCCTTGGCCCCACATTAACCTTTTCACAAATGAAACATCCTGCAGGCAGTCAGGAAAGAAGCGGACATTAATGCAGTTTGCTGACAATTAACAATTGATTTTGCTTTCTGTGAAGTCTTAAGAGGCTTCCTTGAATTCACCCCCGAGTCACCACATTAGTCACTGTGAACTGAAGACATCTCGTTGGCTTTCCTCCGCATCAAAAAGAGACGCAGCTCTTCAGACACAGCACTGACAAAATCGGCTTGTGTTTTTTATTTTAAATGGACCTAATTTATCGAAGCTGTGAATGTGTCACATCTCTTCTCCAGGGAAGGGTGGGATTTTAGCAGCTCGCCTATATAGCACCTTTTGTTCTCTCTTCGATAAGGATGCTGGAGGAGAGACAGGACAGTGTGTTTCAACTGTTATTTACTGTTGACGGCATCTTAACATCCTTCTCATGTGACGGGGGTGGGGTGAAAAGAGACTGATATAGCATGTGTGTGTCGTGTGTGTCGTGTCGTGTTTTGGGGGGAAGAGTTCAAACGAAACTTTAAAGTGAATGAGCATGTGCGCGCTCATTGCGTATGCTGCCTTATCTTCAAGGAGACTTTGAGCTAGAGGAGGAATTTAGAGTCAATAGAGAGGCAGATAAAGACACCGCCGGACATTATAGTGACCCCTGCAGACCAGTGGCTCTCAAACCGTGGGCCGGGGACTAGAGGGGGGAATAAGGGGACTCAAGACAGACATTTAAAAACCAGTAATATGAAGAAGGCAAAGGCTGAAAAGGAGACAGGCGTATCCCGCTATCCAGCTGCCATGTAAGCACATCTAGACACAGACAGATGGGGGAGAAAAATTTAGATTACACCAAAATTGTGCGTGTGTGTGTGCGTGTGTGTGTGCACGTGCATGTGCGTGTTAATTTGCGTGATCTTGTGCATCTGTATGGTAATCGCGCTTGTTTGTGTGTGTGTGTGTGTGTGTGTGTGTGTGTGTGTGTGTGTGTCCATCTGCCCACTGTCTCTGTCCGGGCTGCCTGCCAGGGAATGTGGATTATGTGGCCCCATGTAAAAGGACGTGGCTCTCCGTATTGTGCTAATGACAGCGACACTGGGCCTCCAGGCCCCCCCTTCCTCGCCAGCTAGAACCTGGCCACATCACGCAGTGGAGAGAATGGTCCAGGTGGAAATGTGTGTGTGTGTGTGTTTGTGGTGTGGTGTGAGATGCTTGCCAGCCATGTTGAACATTGCTACACACTACATTACAGCCCTCTATATTGTTATCCTGGGGTTCCCCCTTAAACCCCTTAAATACAAACAACCGGAATGTAATATCTTCATTTTACCCGTTCGGGTAAAAGTATTTAGATCCAGAATAAGGGTATAGACAGTTTTTTTTTGTCAGAGTTATCTGTAAGTAAAAGGCTCAGGATCGTGAAGAACGTATATAATAGGATATTTTCCCTCGTGTGGTGATTTTGTGAGAGCTAAGGTTAATGTTGAATATCTTTATCACCCTTTAATTACTGTCAGGCAGACCTCTATTATCACGGCACCTTTTGCGAACCTTATAGATGAAAGCTGTTCTCTATGGCTAGAATGTTCTTTTCAAAACGTGGCAGGAGATAATCTTCCAATGGCCTTATGGCGTGAAAGCCTTCCTTTATTAGGCTTAGAGTGTGCCAAGTGAATGTAATGGATTCACCATGAAACACTTTAGTTTATTTCTAAGCTTCTAAGAGTTGTAAGTGTTACTTGTCTAGCAGTTCTGCTAGCTGAAGGCACAGTGTGGAAAAGCTTTCCACACTGTGCTTCCATTTTTAACATTCGGTACCCTTCATCATTATAATTTCTAGTATTTTTAAAACATCCCATTTCGGCCAGGATATTTCCATATCTATTGTACACATGAATACTATGTGCGTAGAATTCCCTTTGTCTCCGATCTTAATGAAATCTCGCCATAAGGAGCAACAGTGGCGCCTCGTGGCTAAAAATAACACACTACCTCCTAAAATCTTAGTCTCAGACATCACATGTTTTATCAGCACCCAGGCCAAAACAACCCATAACAATTTGAGGTACCCCGTCGAGCATCTTCCCAGGTACGGTGGGTAATAGCGTCAGTAAAACAGCCCCGCCGACCCGCCAATGCCCGTTTCCCTCCTTCCATTAAGCACAGCAATCCTGTGCGTACGCAACGTGACGCAACGCCTGAACTCATTACCGTGACCCAGATGCGATGGCCAAGGATTTGTAATCTCCGATATGAAATCTGTATCAAAAGTTTTATGGCATGTGCCGAGGCAGGTCGGTAATGGCCAAGTCTCATACGTGATCCAGAGACACGAGTAAGCCTGTTAAATTCATCTGATGAGTGGTTTGTGGCAGGAAAAGTGCTGAAACGCCGCGGGAGCCTACCAGTACATGCCAGTACATAGAAACAGACTTCAGTGAGTGAGTAGGAAATCTCCATGTCTCCATTATTAACCACAATATATTCCAAGTCACGCACAGTAAAAGACACTTGGATGCAATCCACTTGAATAAAATGCCCATTGAGCTTTGCAGAGCCGCACCATCAACAGTGGAATGCCTGATCTCACATCTACTGTATCTTCCAGCGTCGATAAGCTAGCCGCCCATACTAAATCCACCCACCGGATCACATTAAACATGGACTTTATCATTCAACCTCCATGGATGCTGACGCATGGATGCTAGCTAGCTAAGACCATGTGGGTCTGAATATAAATGTGTTTCAGCCAGACACTCTGTGTCAAAGATCAATAGTTTATGTTTTTTAATGTAGTCACACGGCCCTCTTCGGTGTTCGGTGAGATCAATAATATTGCCTCCAATACTGCACCTCTGAAAGCGCTGCCTTTTCCCACAGTGCTGCTGATTGCAGCCGTTCTCAGTTGTCTCGGTAAATCAGCCACCATTTCTGGGATTTGAATCAGCAAAGTAGTGTGTTTGTTTATGTGTGCAGGCGTGAGATGACGTCTTTATGGCAGGGTGTTTACAGTAAGGGCATATCGATTTATCAAGACCATTTCCGTGACCTTTTTTTGTGTTATTTAGCTGTTATTTTGTTTTGTAGTGCTATTTTTGTACTCCAAGTCTCTCCATGCGAAAATAAGCTTCTATGCATGAAAACAAAAGCATTGATGTGGACAAGTTTGGGGGGGGGGGTGAAAGATAAAAACTTTCCTTTCTCAAGCAACAAATTCCTACAGGAGAACAAATAACCGTAGTGTATCCGTAATAGAACACCCAGCCCTTGGTTATGTAATGGGAGGTGATATGTTTCGTTTGTAGGCCTAAACGTATGCAATTGCCTCCTGATTGGGCTTTTCATTCCCCTAACTCTGAAACCCCGTGGAGCCCGACACACGGACCCCACAACAGAATATCCCCTCTCTCTCAAACCGTTCCAGTAACGCGGGGGTGGGCGGCTCTAACTTGGGGTTTCCACGGCGTTCCGTTGGCGTAAATTCAATATTATTTAAGGGTACGGTGTCCTGTGGGTTTTCAGTGCCAGGTGGCCTGTCCCAACTCCACCCCCTCTGTGACCTGACCGCAGGGCCGCTGTCACACTGATGTAAAGGCCTTCTATCTTCTCTCACTCTCTCTCTCTCTCTCTCTCTCTCTCTCTCTCCCTCCCTCCCTCCCTCCCTCCCTCCCTCCCTCCCTCCCTCAAACCCCCACCAACTCCTGTGTGTGTGCATGTGTTGACCTAGGGTATACAGTATGTGTGCCCACTGTGTGTTTCTATGGATGTGTGTGTGTGTGAATAATGTGTCTATTGGCGGGCGCTTTTAGTGCATACTGTATGTTTTCGCCATCAAACATGATCCGTCATTACATTTATAACCTGCTGCACAGCACGCTCTATTATGTCTGTAGGAGGCTGTAGGAGGCTGTAGGAGGCTGTAGGAGGCTGTAGGAGGCTGTAGGAGGCTGTAGGAGGCTGTCACTGCTCAAAGCCTTTACAGTAATGGCCTCCTGTGTGTGTGTGTGTGTGTGTGTGTGGAGGGGGGGGGCGTCAGCTTGTCTCACAACTGATCCAGCTACTGTACTGCTCTCCTCCCTCTTTCCTCCCTCTCACCTCCCTCTCTCCTCTGCTCTCTCCTCCCTCTCACCTCCCTCTCTCCTCTGCTCTCTCCTCCCTCTCTCCTCTGCTCAGGTTCTGCGAAGGCCGGGGGCGTGCGGTTCTCTAAGGAGCCCCCCACGGCCCCCCCGGCCTCCCACGTCCATTTTGAGGAGAAGCTACACGACTCCGTTGTCATGGTAACCCCAGAGTCCGACGGCAACTTCATGGTCAAGGTGTGTTTTTTTTAAGTTCACGATCGTCCGAGATTGGCTGAATCGGCCTCTGTGGGGTTGGGTTGGGTTGGGGGCGGGGGCAGGGGGGGAGGGGGGGGGGGGCTGTTGATTCACCTGCCGGCCAGAAAACGTTTTTGGGATCTTCACTTTATCGTTAATCTTCAGATTTCTTTTTTGTAGGTGTTCAGCCCAGATATTTAGTGTTGGTGTTACATCACATGTGATGTATATTTTAGTATTATGACTTATCTGGCTCCCACAAACGGATTTCTGCCACAATTGGAAAAAAGTTTTTTTTTTTTATCATCTCTATTCCCAGAAACCTTAGGATTCAGTAGTGTTTGTAGTAGTCTATGCTAATATCCCAGTTCTATTTTCTGACGGTGGCGGAGATAGTCCAGGTCCTGTTTTGGTCAGTTCCTCTGTTAAATGACATATATA
>JAOEHI010028244.1:0-57295 GCA_025447815.1 Percopsis transmontana | reverse complement strand
AGTAGCTGGGTGGAGTGCTGATTGGCGAGTGGCTGAAGACTGGTCTCGCCACACCAGGTTCCAATCCTGCAATCAGCCTGGCTGAACGAGCAAGAGAGAGAGAGAGAGAAAACAGGGCAGGCAAGGCTAGACAGAGCCAGTAATCCCAACAGATTATTGACTGATCAAAAGTTTTGATTAGACACCCTAATTTTAACACAATTAATTTTTAATAATAGTGAACACGAACGAGTAATTGGAGTGGTGTCCCAAAGGTGAAGCCGAAAGACTTAGAATTCGGATAATAAGTGTGGTGAAAAGACTACAATTGTGTCCTTGACTAGTCTGTATAACAACAATTTTACCATTCTGATAGCTAAGAAGAAAACAAAGCACATCTTCTGAGCTAAATAATGTAGTATATTGATTAGTGTAGTGGATGGCTGTTGTATAATGTATTTGTACCCACTTGACCTCGATGTTAGTGTAACAGCAGTTTGCAATTGGAGGGTACATCAGGAGTAATATCAGTATGCCAACACAAAGATACTTCATCAAACTGAGCCAGTTACTGCGGGTTATGACCAAAATACAACTAGGCCACCCTGATATCCATTTCAATAAGTTATAGTCTAAATAGTGTGGCTGTCTCTTCATTATGCCAGATTACTTGCCTGACACAGAAACAGTGGCATATTACATACAGTGCATACGCACACAGCCATGCACAACTGTTCTGTTTTGTCATATTGTGTGAAGGTATTTTACCCTAAATATAGACATCATTTGCATTATGAGACATTTTCTTGCCATCTTGTGTGCTAGGCCTCTACAGTAATCATGCATGATGGTTTGCACTATAGCCCTAATTAAGATAAACAATTTAAACACTTTGAGACTTGTCAGCTATACAGTGAATATATATATATATATATATATATATATATATATATATATATATATATAATTTTATTTAATTGGTTATAACTGCTAGAGAGAAAGGAATATATCATTCCAATATAGACCCTTTTTTACAAACGTGAACAATTCCTTGTTATTTTAAAATGTGCAAATAAAAAACAAATCATCACTTTGTGAACATAATCACTTTGTCCTTACACACATCTTGGCACTCCATTGCCTTGCAATGCACCAGAACTCATTCATTCCAATGGAAGATGTCTGACAGACAGAAACAGAGTGATGTCCCCTCGTGTCGGATGAATCAGCTGTTAGAGGACGGCCACGTCAGATTTCCCAAACTCGGCGCCCTCTGAACTCTCAGAATAAAACTGGAAGAGACAAATTCATGTATGGGATTGCAACTTTTAAATACACCAGATTTTAACATTGATTATGAAAAGGTTTGTGACCATTTCTGAATTGTGGTTTGTACATGCCATATACTATGCAGCAGGGTATGAAAAAGCAGGATATGAAAAGGTCAATCTGTCAACCCAAATGGATGGCATAATTAAGAGGAATCGAAGGCATAAGCGTTAATTTGCCATTTGAGTACATGCCCTTTTCATGTGAAGGGCCAGTTCAACAAGCCAGCAAGGGGAACGTTCGCTTTGCTCCCTGGGGGAAAAAAAGAAAAACAGCTGCCAGTTGTTACTTATGTAATAACCGTTTTATATAATTACCGTTGTTAGTTATGCTGTCTGCTCGGCTCGCACGAGCATACCCGTTGTGTGGGTAGTATATTTGTGTGCACGTGTTCGTGGGTTGCAGTATGGGAGAGAGCTTGTTTGTGCACTGTATGTATGTGTGTGTGTGTGTGTGGGTGTGTGTGTGGGTGTGTGTAAGAAGGATTAGCGAGGAGGATGGGGGCCAAGCAGGGTGTCAAAAATTGCAATTAGTAGAGAAATGTTGTTAAACACACACACATGCACGCGCACACGCACAAACAAAGCTGCAGATAGCGTCATATTCATTTTGTGATCAATTTCACCCCACGTCACCTGTGGCTTTTCTCTGGCGTCACTGACTCCCTTTCATTCTGTTCGCTCTAGATAGCAAGAACTCATTAAATTGCCGAATGAAGCGCAAGGGAAGGAGGTCACGGGTTGTCTAAAGAAAGGATTATCAGAAGCGTATGAGCCACCCTCATATGACTTATCACGACCAGGATACCTTTCTACAAAAGGCAACAAAACAAACAATCGGAGATCCCCTGCAGTGCAATCAGCCACACCTGCGGGCAGTAATGTCCCATGGTCCTAAACACCCAAACCCGGTGGCCGAGAGGGGTTACGCTCCCAAGCTAGATTATATTCAATTAGATACATTGCTCACATGGTTTCTACCGATACACATGATTATATATTCATGAAACAGTTAAAGAGCAATGCAATATTTCAGTGTTTTCTTTTTTTCTCCACCCACATGTACCACAATATGGAGGCAGTCCCTCAGGATCGATGTAAACGGGAGTCATTTTAAATACAAAACAGATACTAATGATACTATTAATTACTCCGTGCTCCAGCAAATGTGGGACCAAAGTGCTGTGTCCGCCTTGGGAGTTTTCTATTGTTATAATTGAGAATGAGGACAGGAATGGTGTTCCCTGAGGACAACAAGTGGCCAAGACACTGTAATTCTGCAGGCCCACAGAGAGTCCCCGGTGTTCTCCGGTGATTTGGGATTCTTTGTTGTGTCATTAATACTTTTTTGCCCTTTCTCAAAAGATATGTACCCCTTAATTTACACTCTATTGGTTGTGTAGTGTTTTTATCACACGAATTTTCTCTTTCACTACTTCACTTTCAGGACACCGCCCGGTTGTTCGTTGATCGGGGAGACTGAATTGTCTAGCATCTTTGGCGTGAGACCCAGGTGTCTTTACGCGTTCAGAGGGATGTTGTGGCCATTGCTATCAGTATTTTAACCCGATTTGGATACGTCAACCCCACAAGGATTGCTCAAAAAGGGCAGGTCAGATTGATCTATAAAGCTGGTTGTTCTATAAACAAAAGGAATTCCCAAGAGTCGCCTTTAGTCTATTAAGGCCCTTTATGAAATGTGATGAATGCTAAATGCTAAAACGCGCAAATGTTTAAAAATGATCAACTCAGAAATAGTCACAGAGAAATTCTCGAGGTAGAATACAGTTTAGAATTACATATAACAACAATTAACTGGTAAAAAAAACAGAGATCCAGTTATATTTAAAACAAGCGATAGAAAATTATGACATCAATAAAAGCCTCATTATAAGCAATTTCTACTCTCCCGGTGGGGGTTTATGAATAAACTCGGGCCGGGGGCGTGTTTTGGGGGTTCAGTCCTAATTTTTTGAGGTGTTACCCTTTGGTCAAGGCGGGAAAACGGTTCACGCCTTAATTCCTTTGTCCTATCCTTATCACTCACACTTCTCCTATTTTAAACACCACCAGGTTTGACCAACACTAACTGGTTACATCATTATTTGAACTCATCAGAGAATACCTAAACGTTAAATCAATTAGTAGTTGATGTAGTTGGTACTGTATATCTAAGTCAATTTCTGTTCATCTTACTTTCAGCAATTCCTGTAACGGATAGAGAACATTACAAGAATGCGTTGATGCTGGTTAACTTGAATTAGAGTTTTGGACCCTCACGTTGGGTCAAAACTCTATATTGGGAAGTTCCGAGGCCGGAGTGTTCAGCTCTAGCCAAAATGTGTCAAGAGGTCAGATGCCCTCTTTTAGTGTAGATTTCCTTATGTGTTTAGGCGCCGACAGGTCACACAAAATTTCATTCAACTTTTTTTTAGTGTCTCCTGTTAACTCACAGTAGAGGCAGCTTATTTCATGGCAGCATGCTGCCAGATTTCCTCCCCAGGTTCAAGTGCACCATTTCCTGGGATTTATACACTCTGACGCCAGCCTTAATGAGAGCTCTAATCATCGCAGGCAGCGGACCAGTCAGACATGCTACGTAAGACGACTGCGGGACAAAGATTTAAAATGATATCTTCCCCCTCTCTCTCCCGATCTTATATTGTAGTTTCAGGCCATGTCCACACTAATACAGCTACATTTGAAAACACAGTTTACGAGGCTATTTCCCATCGCTTTCTAAAAGTTTCCTGTACGCACAGTTAACGCCAACACAGCTATATCTTCTCTATTAGGCATAGACACTGGCTCGTATGTGATACAAGTGCAGTGTGTCCTTTGTACAACAGATATATGTCATAGATGTCTGATATCAGCATTCACTGTTTTCTAGTCTTGAACTTGTCTAGTACGGTACGGTGACACAACCTTACTTAGATTCATTGCACAGCAAACATTTTGCCTTGCTTAACCAGATGCAAATATGCAGTAAATATATCCCTGTGTTTGACTGTAAACAAGAAATAAACATTGATAACATCCGTATGATTTTGTCTGCCATCTTGGATGCGTGGCCAGAGCAGGTGACAATACGTCACGTGACCTGATGTTTTCCTTCAAAGACAAATCAAATTTGCGGGTTTTGTAACTGCAATATTTTGGGGGATTTGTCAACTCATATCTTGCTATCAAGTTACAATAACAATTATTGTTATGCAACAACCTGACACATGCACGTGCAAGCAAGAAGCAACCCTTTGGACCAGGCCATCCAGGCCGTGTCAGAAGATTGACAACTCACACTCCAGGATACCCCACAAAGAGATAGACCACAGAGTTGGCTATCAGCGCCCACTCACTACCAGAAACTGTGTCTTCAGTCAAAGATACAGTTTAGCTGTGTGATTGAAAACAATTGTGCCCCTTCATTGGGATTCATGTGGTCATCATAGAAGCTAATAATAAATCTCAACCTTTTGGATGAAATGGGTATTACAATTGGGTCATTTAGCAGACGCTTTTATCCAAAGCGACAATTACAATGGTGCTATTACATGGAGCAGATAGGGGTTAGGCATCTTGCTCGAGGATGCTTACAGGTAGGCCAACTCTGGGGCTCGAACCCACCACCTTCCCGGAGAACACATAGACCACTAGACTATCCTGCTCCCTATGTATGAAGTTGGAGGACTGAAATCGTGCTAAGCCTGTCCTAGAAGATCATAGTTCATAGATAACAAGCATGGCTGACGCAGCATTGAGGTCACTGAGGTCCGGAATTTGGTATTTTTTAAAATAGCAGAATATAGTATAATGGAATATAATAGCAGTCTCAAAGTTGACTGTGAATAAATGTACATTTGTTCCGCAAAGATATTACAATGACCGCAAGACATTTTGACTCAACATCGCCTGCCTGTTATCTCTCGCATTAGCCTATTGGGTGGGCAACATTTTTAACGGGAAATTGTTTACCACTGCCCAGTCCCCTGTTATCGTAACGCGCCTTTAAACCTCGTTAGATAGCTAGTTTGATAAGATTAGCATCACTGAAAACATTTTCTACATTTCCGTCATCTAAGCTTTTTTAAAGTGAAATTCCATTTACTGTATAGTTCTCCCCCATTCATCCCAATGTTGAATCCACGGTGTCTCAATTAATGTTACCTTCGTTAGTTTTGCTCCAGTTTTGCCTCATGCAGTTCCTCTTTACTTGTTAGCTGTGAAATGCATTGCTGATGCATAATCCTCGTTGCATGCATGTCCTCATTTCAAAAACAAATGGAAACGTTTCAAGCAGACAGAGCTCAGCTTTATACGGTCAAGGAAGAGAGAAGGTGATGAGAGAGGGAGTGCAGGTACAGTATAGCCTGATGCCCACAATTTCTACTCAACCATTTCAATTATCAAGGTGTAGGCTAGTTGCCAATACAACTGCCACTCACTGAGATTGCTTACATTTAGGTAGAAACATTTGTCTCATGCTTCTCCAAAATGATGCAAAAACAACATCAAAGCTGCTGTGGGTAGGATTTAAGAGTGTGACCTGTTTAATCCCGAATTTTTCCTTGCAATTTGAGTACTTGCATTATACTCCTAGACCTCCATAACACACAAATGTTATGCCCTTTTTGATTATTATGTCGGTTAAAACATGGAAACATTAGGTTATATACTCGGTCACAACAGTAACCGGTGAGAAACAGCATAGTCAGAATTCATACAAATTCTTCAATTAGACCTTTTTACACATTTACATTTTTATCATAATAGTAATGTGTGCAACAGATACGAATGAGATATGGTTACCATACACCATGTAGAATGTCAGCACTTTAAAATAACATTAAGAAAAATATAATCTCTGAACATTTTATAACAAGAAGACTTTCAATTGGTAATATGAATAATGTTACATTTTATATTTACAGCATTTAGCAACTTACAATACATGCATTTGTCAAAAGCTGAATAGGTCATACACCAGTTATCATAAGCTATCTATATTCTGTTATAATGACAGCAACATGACTGACTGATTAAATTTAATTTGGTCAAAATGATCACACAGTATAATAATTTGGTCAATCATAAGTGACCATAATGACAATTTACTTTTCAATTTCAGAGTGGTGAACTGAGGATAATATCCAAATTGAGACTTATTGACGTGGCTTCCTCAAAATTCTACATGTACAGTATTTATTTAGAAATAAAGGCCTTATAAAATCAAATCACGAGCACCAGTGAATGAAAAGTAAGGAGGCAAATGTTATGTTTTATGTTTAAACATAATGGCATGTTTTTTATTGTTTGGTGTTCCGTTACGAAATATCTCCCTCCTTTCCATAATTTGTGTCTTTTCCAAAACAAGCTTCTGGGAAAAGTGAAATCAAACTGCACTATTATCATTACGCCTCGGTGGCTGTAACAACAGCTTTTATATCTGCCTCTTTTGTGTAGTTTTCACAGGCCCACCGTGAAACTGATTGCACCACAGGCCGCTCCTACTGTGCTATTCTCTGATCTCCTCACACCTGAAATAGCAAAACGGACCACTGAAAACGGCAGTTAGGCGTAGGAACGCAGCATGGGACGTGCAAGGGACTCTTCTTTGCCGTCAGAGACATTTACAGTGGCTTAGTGTAAACATTTTCATTAATGAGCAGAGAAAATGTAACGTTGTCATTGGTAGGCAATAAATAATATTATTTTAGTAATTATATGATCACACTTCTGCTAATGTATATACCCCTTGATTAACATCTATGATTTTGATAAATAAAATATAGATAAACTGTAAATTGAGTAGTGTTTGATCTGGCCACAGGGGGCAACGCAATGTGACGGTGGTTGCCATGGTTCCATGGGAACCCAAAAAGGACTAACGGGGCCGTGTGCATGTGTGTACAAGTCTCTTAGCTAAATGAGGATGATTTGAGATAAAACATTCATTCTGCTCAGGTGGGATTGTTCAGATTCAGATTCAGATTCACTTTATTAGCCATTTGCAGTGTAACCTGCATTGGAAAAAAATGTGCAAGTAGCTTAGAGTGCAGATTGTTACGACACTTGGTCATGTTATTTGGTTAGTGTATGGTTTATTTGTAATTATGTATATATTTGTTTTCTTTGTCTGTTTTGACCTGTGTTTGGGTTGTGACCGTGTGTAGGATGGTGTACGCGGCAGATCCTGGATCCACAATCGCACAAAGTATCAGCACCTGACAGGGGACAGGGCTTCCCGTATATAGGCGCTGTCAACCTGCTCCTTCGGGGCGTCTCCATTTCAACCTGCCAACACGGCCCAGCTCATTTGTTCCTAAGCGATGGAACAAACGAGCATTGTTTGGAAGCTGTAGGAGTGGACTGCCTTTTCATTTTATCCCGTTTTCTCCCATTTTTGGTTAATTAGGTTTAGTTCTTTAGAAATTCTATTTAGGAGTTTAAATTTTGGTTTGTTATATTGTTTGTTGTTTTAGGTCCACTCCATTCATTTTTGCTTCATGCTTTGAATGTTAATTTGTTATATTTTGGCATTAAATCAATCTTTATTTGCCATTCAGCTCTCTATTTTTATTTTTATTTTTCGTTTTTTGGGAACTGGGAATAGGGGGCTGACCTATTATGCTGTGCCAGAGCTTTCCCCCTAGCATAACAATGATCCATATTTACACTATAACGATACCCTACCCAAACGTCAGGTTTTAAAACAGCTAAAATGCCTAATGAGACGTGCTACCACACATACATGCTCGCACTTTGTCTTCTCTTGACATGTTACAATAAACAGTAATTCTAGTCAGTTATCACATGGGGCCACAGGGGAATTACTGTGTCTAGCAATAAAAGTGATATGTTCACTGTCAATTTCTACAGCGTATTTTATTGTTTTCATCTTGTTTTCTCATTGATTCACTGCTTCAATTATCATTGATAGAGCCTAGGAAAGGACCATATTAATGCTTCTTTTAGTTATTCCGCCCCCACGCTTTGCCATTTAACAGTTTGTCATCTCTCCCTATTTCTGTTATGCGTTGTAACCTTGTCTGTGAGAAATTCTTTCTTTCCAGCTAATGTTCTCCAGTCCTTTGGGGATTCTGTTTCCTCTCACTTTATGACTGTTTGTTGGACAAATGACTTCAACAAATAGAATTGCTACTCTGTATAAACGAACTCACCCTTTTTTGTAAGCGGTTAAGGACACAAAAATAAAAGCTATAATGTCGTGCGTTGGCAGGGAGCAACTGTTTGTGTGTGCGGGGTGGCTTTCTACTGTTATCTGCCCAAATGGCTGCCAGGATGTAATAGGTATATGAGGAGCTTTGGTGTTGCTATTGGCTTCTTTCGCTCTGCGTTTCTTCTTACGCTCTTCTCTCGTGAAGCTTTTTTCTGTCTGTAAGGATCACTGGACCTTGACGGCATTTTATTAGGCTGCAGAGCCAAGGGGGCCCCTTGAAGAAGGAGAATCTCAACTACACTCTGCGCTGTTATTGTTTACAGTATACCAAAGCTCTTACCTAAATACCTGTTAATTAAATAAGAAAAGTCGTTTGCCCTCCCAAATCTTAGACCTTGATTTTGCAGGCGGCTAAATTGGTAGATAATATTTCTTTTACATGTTTTATTGGTCTTTTGCTAAGACTTCCATGACTTCCAGTGAAATGCAGATTATTTATATTTTAGTTATATTTAAACCTGTCTCTCCCCTGTTCTGGGACAGAACATGAGAGAATATTTTTGTCATGCATTCTGTGTGTTGCTTCAGCATGTTAAATATTAAAATATGATATCTAATATCACTCAAAAGTGAAGAATTTTTGAACTTTTACAGGAAGGAGTGTCACTTTGACAAAGAACATTGTTTACTCACAGAGTGCAGACTCACTGTGCTGTAAACAGCCAGGCTTGCACAGTAATGAATGTTGGCATAACAAACATTGCGTGAGGGCCAGCCAACAGGGTTGGCAGGTCAGTGCTGGAATTCAAAATAATTGAAATTTACTCCAGATTGTGGGGCTTATTTGGAAAAACGGTGGTGTTTGCTTGTATTTGGGGTGCCAGGCCATGCCCCACTGCCCTCAGTCATGGCAAGGTTGGCTGGATGAGCTTGGAGTAGCAGGACGATGGCATTCAGAAAGACCAATGACACCAGGGTATAGAGCTCAGAACCTAGAGTTTTAGGTTTATTTTTCTATTAGATAATGTTTTACAATAAATGTATCTTCATGGTCTGATGAAGGTTTCCAGTTGATAAAGAATAAAAACCCTTTTTTTAAAAGGTTATTATTCTTTAATTCTTCTTATTTAACCTTGAAAATATACTGTGTATACCGTATATTGTGTAAACATGTCCAATACACAATACAGTGCCCGAGCAGCATTGTTTTCCCCCCAAAATCCCTAATGCCAAAATATATTGAATTCCCTAATTTTGTAAAGGCATATTGTTATGCCTAAGTGTCCTATTGCTGTACGCAGGGTGTGAATACCTGCATCAACTCAACTCTGCCCCCTCTGGCCAATAAAAACACAGTACCTCTTTAGGGTAGTGCGGATGACATAAATAATGTATACGACTTAAACCCTTATACTATAATACGATATACAGCTTATATTGGTCTAATCTTGGCTAATATTTCCTCTTTTCAAAACAGAACCACCTATTCTTATTCGTTTCGATGTGTAAGGAGATACTTAAGCGGGCCAAATGGAGCGAGGCAATTGCAATAGGCGCCAGCCAAAAGCACTGGGTATCCAGCTGTTCAAATGGGAGAGGAGTGGGGGGGGGCTGTGTAGACATTGATTGGGGTTCTGGGACTCTCAGGCTGATTACACATTGGTGCCCTCCTAATTGGCATCTTCAGTACAGATGAAGTGCTTGTCTGCTCCACCAAACTCAATAAGGATTTGAGTGGGACAAGATGGATTTTGAGAACCCGGGTTAGAAAATGTGGGAAGGAAAATGCTGCTTTCTCTGTGGATGGGTGTGTGTGTGTGTGTGTGTGTCCCCGTGTGTGTGTGTGATGGGCGTCCAGTAATGCCTCTCATGTGTAAAGCGTCGCTGTTTTGTGCGGCGTTGAATGTTTTTGTTTTGTCAGCGCACGATTCCAGATACTGTAGAGAAAAAAAAGGGGCTTGTTGACCCAGATGGGGCCCGTGATTTAGCAGGGCACTTTAGCCCAGAGGGTCCTCGCTGTGTCCACAGTGGGCCTGAAGCCGTCTTCATCACTTTCACTCTGAACCTGGGGATCATCCCGCGATGATGAATTAGAGAAAGAGGAAGGGGTTTGGGATGGGGGGAAGGGAAGGGAAGGGAGGGAGGTATCAGAGCAGGGGGGGCAGAGCCCTGTGTCAAAGCAGCAGAGATAGCGGGGGGCTGAGGGCAGAGGAATAGAGGTGGGGCGAGGCTCGTCTCGAAGGGGGGTTGAGGGTCTAATAAATGGCCACTGCTTTGGGCCAATTACTCAATTAGCGGATCTGACAAAGTGCTCCGTCTTCCCCCTGCCTTTGTTTTCCCTGCCTTGGCACAATGTTTGTCCTCCACTTGCAGGTGGAGGACAAACAGGAGAGCTGGCTGCTGGTCGGAGAAGACGTCAAGGTCGAGGAGGTTAGACAAACGCACTTCATTTTCTATTAACAGGCTCGCTCTTTAGGGCCGCGCGCTCGATCGATCACATGTAATAGAATGTGTCTGAGCGTATTGTAATTCTCCATTAGCCGTGGGAACTGATGAGGCTCCCTAAAAGTGAGGATGGATTATTTTTAAAGGTTCGCTGGATGAAACCGGCATTACCAAACACCTAGCTTAGAATCTCCAATGGCGCACGCCCCTCACTCGCCTGAGGGCTGAGTGGCTTACACTCCTCTCTATCCCCTCTCTATCCACACACACACACAGCACTATAAGCTCACACTGCTCTTCGCCCCTCCCCTCGCAGCAGCCCATACCCTCTGACTGTGTTCCTTGGGGCGTTATAGCACATTCGAGGAGTGCGGCTTTAATTTTTACCTTGGCTCGTCAGTTGTCGACGTCCCCCGTGTTAATGATGATCTCCTCTCCACCCTGCGAGCGGGGCGGCGGCGTAGGGCTTCATCAGAGGGCCTCAGTCCTCCTCCGCTGTCCTATTAGAGCAGTGTGAGCAGTAATTACCCCCTCTCATTAGCGGGACCCGGAGAGCCAGGCCCGAGGAGCTCCCTGGGACCCTCCAGATAACACGGTGACACTGGTGCCGACTGGAGTGCGTCAACGCTGGAGCGTTAAACTACACAACACGACACACGGAAGCCCTTATCAGCAGACTCCAGCCAGCCCACAGAGGCTCAGCTGGGAGCATGGGGACCACTACCACCCACAAATAGGAGCAGATGCTCATGTAATGTACATGTGCACAGAGGAAATACACGTGAACACATTGCTTATGCAACAACACATTGCTCAACACAAACACACACACACCTTAAGACTGGTTTTAATCATGTTACAATAAATAGTAAATATGTCTTTACAGACAGTTTGTGGTGTGCATTCTGCATATTATTACTATAGAAAATTCCAAGGATTAAAGGTACAGCTTATTGTTTTATAGCCGCCCCAGAAACACGACCGTGCAGTGGAGGGGGGCTGTAGGGGGAGGGGCAAATAACAGCGTGAGCCCATGATTCCAAGTGGTAATGAGCAGAGAGTAGTGCAAGCCCCTCAGCACTCAGGTGTAGGAGGGGCTTGCACTCAAGCCAAAACATTTTTTTTTTGCAATACAGTTTTCTATACCAGGTTAGTCATCTGATCTTAGTGTTGTGTTGTTATACAATACATAGTTCAACTTGGTTTTGTCTCGGAATACGTGAAAATATGCGAAGAATGGAAACTGATTTGGAACGGAATGGCTGTAATTATCTTACATTGGGAGATGTTTTCACTTGTTCCCTCATTTAAGGGAATTTGTATTTTAACACACACTGTTAGATAAAATGACTTGTTAAGATGAGGACTTCTTTCTCTGTGTGTTTGACACGGCATGGCGCTTCTTACCGCCAACTCTCATCAACGGGGAGAAAAGGATAGTTTACATGGGGGTGTTAGCAGGCACAGATAATTGCAGTCAAGCAGCGAGGAGTTAGACTATCTGGGAGCAAGGTCAAAAAGACTTTTGGCAGCCGCGGAAAGGTTTTACAGCCTAGATCCCTGCAAAATGTGCTACTGTTTTGGAACATGACCATCAACGTAATTTCGCCAGCAAGTGTGCCACCACTAACTGTACTGATTTAGAATACAATTATCCTCTTAGTCTCATTGTGTTGAGAACAATTCTAATTTGCCACACAATACAATCATATCATTTTAGCTGATTGCGCATTACTAAAACACAGCTTTACTAATAGCTGTGGTTCAATTTGTTCATTGTAATAACATTCATTCATTTGGGGGGCAGGATAGTCTAGTGGTCTAGGTGTTGGACTCCCAGCCAGAAGGGCGTGGGTTCAAGCCCCAGAGTCAGCCTACCTGTAAGCATCCTTGAGCAAGATGCCTAACCCCTACCTGCTCCATGTAATAGCACCATGTAATTGTAAGTCGCGATGGATAAAAGCGTCTGCTAAATGCTGTAAATGTAAATGTAAAATGAATGTAGATTTGCATGTAAATCAATATAAATCTTAAGCTGGTGGTGGAAGGTCATTTTATAGACATGGTTTATATAGACAAACTTTGTCTTGCAAGGAGGAAGAGGGTCACACAGAGGAACGCTAGCGCACTACATTTCTCTGACCTGTGTAAATGACCTGTGCAGTAAACTACTATAAAAGTATGGGGAGTACAAATAACAAAACCCGCACTTCCAAATTACAGGATGACTTCTCATCTGTTGAATGTACATAAGGATTACGTTCTGAAAGACAATAAATCGTGCAGAATTCACACATCAGAGCTAATCATTTTCCAAGGTATCATATATTTCAGCTGCTGTGCATGCTATTGACATTTCCAAATGTCACACAAGGAAAAAAAATCGCAATTACGAGATAGCAAACTAAAAAATGTAGGGGCATGTTTAGACATAGGGTTTGACTGTGAAATGAGGGATTGAAACTCTAAGAGTTATTAATAGCAGATGTATTTTCAGTCAAGTTTTACAGTACAGACATTGTGGCAGCTTGGTTACTAGAAATGCAGCAGTGTCATTGGTTATAAAATGACACTATTTCCTTAAAATTAAGAATAAAAATTACAATTACAAACCATTACAATTAGTCTGACATTGTGGGAAAAAACTTGTACAATTATACATTTCAATTGCACATTGTTTTGGACTGTTCAATTAATACATTGTGTAGAGCAGAAGGTGTCTTCTGTTGTGCTTTAACCAGAGAGGTCAGGTGAATCCATTCATATTTATATCATTACAATCTCCCTTCTTAGCAATAATATTGCTGAGAAGGGAGATCCTTTGCATGATGACGCGCTCCCACAGAAGTGGTGGCTCGGTTTCACATTTGGTCACCCCCAGGGCCTGAATTTTAATCACTCGGTTTCCAAGCCATTAAAACGAGCAAGTGACGTTTATTAGACGGTAGAGGAAAATAAACAAGGCCTAATTGGCTCACATTGAGAGTGTTCTACTCTCCCCTTGGCCCTGTATGGGAGAATAAACCTGCCAGGAATTAAGGTGCAGAGCTCAAGAGTAGACTGACCTTTGCTTTCTTTTAAGTCCATCTGCAATGCCACTAATGCTTCAAAATCACAGAGCAGCGCGCTGTGTATTTACACTCTAGACATATAAGAAAATGCCTACAGTAAGGTAAATGTTCAGAAAAAAGAGAGAAAACATGAACAGACAAATATACAGTAAGCAAATTAAAGTCAACGTTGACACTGCTTATCACCAAATATGTAAGTAAATAAAGTGACAATCTTAGACTTTTACTGTACAATGTAAAACATTCTAATGCTTCTTTTGTTCCCGAAATCGGACATCACTAACTTCTCTTAAGTAGCTTAGCTAGTGCACACTTAGTATAGTAAGCTACATATTTCCTTAATTATTTGTATTCACCTACAAAGCCAGTGTGATGCATGAAGCTTTCTCTATTAACAGTCAGATAATACATTTCTTTCTCTAATTGCCGCTGCAAGAAACCTCAACAACTGGTTCATCCTTAAGCAAGAGCACCTTCACATGCTGACAGGATATATCTCAGTGCTTTCAAAACCATGTGGACTAGTGGGGCATAGAAAAAAAAATCTTATTATACAATTGTTGTTGCAGTATTTCCATATTTTAAGTGTCTTTTGCAATAATAAAACTTTTGCAATTATAGTGTTAAAGAAATAACTTATTTCAATGCCTACTCTTTCTTAATTCAATATAAGTTTGTTTGTTGAGGTTAATTGAATGTTATTTTATATTTTCATTTTTAATCCAAAAATAGAAATATAGGGGTATCCTAAATTGAAGTAAATCTTGAACACTTTACCAGAGCATCAAAACTCACCAGTATTTGTGTTTTTCACGATTAACACATAGCGACATGTAATAACGAAATGTGAACCTCCGTTAATAAGACCAGCTGGCTAAAAATAACAAGTGTCTGGCTCGGTATTGCAAATGGCAAATGCAGCTACGGGGAGGATTCGCAAGGATATTTGCCTGCAAAGTTTGATTGTCAAACATAACATGGTGTTTTGATGCCATTTTGCCCTCGCTGTGCATTCCTGTGTGAATACATGAGAGGGAGGGCAGGCCAACTATTGCAAGGCAGATGGCCCACATGCCACAGCTCGCTGGCAGAAGCCGCAATAAGGGCATCACCCTGTCACCTCTACCACCACTGAGTCACTTCAGTATACGTTCTCGAATTTTCGGGCTGCAAGGTTAGCCAACATTTAGCCGCCAGGCCGCGCAATGACATGGTCTAGG
This sequence comes from Percopsis transmontana, assembly GCA_025447815.1. Taxonomy (NCBI): domain Eukaryota; kingdom Metazoa; phylum Chordata; class Actinopteri; order Percopsiformes; family Percopsidae; genus Percopsis; species Percopsis transmontana. The sequence continues at coordinate 42,072 of JAOEHI010028244.1, read as the reverse complement.
GTGTGGCAAGTGCCATATGTGGTAATTTACATGTACATTTGGAAAAGTGTATTCCAACCGGATGATAAAAATACAAACAAACCTAATAATACTACTATACTGTAGCATTCTAGATTATGAGAGTACTCTGGGTACTCTCAAAAATACTCTTTTTAGATTTCTTTTGAGTGAAGAATTAGGCTAATAATTTCTCGAGAAACCTTTGTTTCCCTTTATGTTCGCTTTCAGCGACGATGCTAGACAGCCACGGTAGCTGTGAAAATGTTGGCACACAGGAGGAAAACATATGCCTTCAGAAGGCAATAATGTCGTCAGTCTGTCACCGAGCAGGAGGCCCTTACCAAACGGTTTGCCTTCCCTTAAACACAAGACAATTGCATGACAGTTTTATTTCACAGACATGAGGTGTTACTATGACTCAAAGCTTGCTCTTACCTGTTAACTACACCACCGAAGTCGATTATAGACACTAACAACAAGGATTCTGGGTGTTATCTTTCTCACTGAGCACACAAGTAGATAGATAATATCAAACAAAATGAATGAAACCCATTAATCCATTACTTATGTAGACACAAGCCCTGCTGAATTTTGATTAAGCTTCAGCTTGGTTTTCAGTGACATGCATGATTTTTTTTTTGAGTTGTGATAGTCAAGATACCAGTAGTATTGCTAGCTGTTGCACAGGTCCTCGGCTCATTGTTGTCGTTCTCCTCTCCTTATGGGTTAACTGCTGTTCTACAGGAATACTGTACATCCTAAGAATGTACAGTCCGGTAGCTACTGCTTTAGGAGATGAAGTATTGCAGTTACACGACTCCCACTCATACTAGGCATGATGCATGCAGTGGATGGCCGCGGCTGACACCGAATTCAGTACATAAAATAAGCGCAGTGTGGAAGGCCAGTAGTGTGTCTCCAGGTTCTTCACACAGAAAGAGATGGATCTTGCTGGCAAAAGCGGAGATGAGCCGTGTTCATATAAAATGATTTCTGTTCAGCTAAGTATGTAAATGCATCATAACTGCCAAAGAGCCTCGAGAGGACATTGTCAACATTCCCTTCTCCCTCTTTATTCAGTTTACTGTTTTTCCTTCAGTCTTCCATCGGTGTAGATGCAAAACTGCTGTCCATTGTGTTTTCCCTGGGTTGCTGACATGAATGGAATATTAACATATTGTTTGAATGAGTAGCATTCTGTTGATTCAGCTTGCAAGTGACTTTGTTGCATATATTTCTGGTATCACACACTAATGTGTGTGTTGTTGTCCTCTTTGTCCTGTGTCACATTTCAGTTTTTGGCTGAAACAACGCGATTATGATAAAAAAAACAAAAAAACAGAATTGTTTCCGAGCTTGTGGGTTTTCAATCTCTACATCAAAGGCCCAGCCGGAAAGCAGGATATAACACTGTTTCTGGTGTGAAGATTAACCCAGTCCCAGCTTTTTTTGAAGGCATTTCACAATCAAAACTGAGCTCATGATATTTAAAAAGGCACAGCATGACAATTTAGTAGGGCTGCTTGCTGTGTGGGAGACAGATGTTTTGACCCAATCAAAAGCATATATATTACACTATTTCCGTTTGAACAAATTGTCTGTATCCAATAAAAAATCTGTTGTTTTTGGTGAGTAGAATGATAGGATTAGGGTCTATAAAATAAACATTTTACTGGATAATTAATTAGATTTAAATTTGCAAATGGGTTTCCTATTAACAGTATGCAGGTATGGGAGTGTACATTCAGTGAGAAAACATTTACACTTTGTGAATGCTGTCGGCTTATATGCTAGCCATGTATTATTTACTAAATAGGATTTTATGAAGTGAGTGCATCTTTAAGGAGCTGATATAAGCAACAAATGGCTTATAGTGTGCTTTAGATTACCAGGGACAATATTTATGGACCTTTCAAATGACCCAGACTATTCACTGATACTTTCCTCACGGTTATATTTGTTAAAAGGAAGCCTCAATCAACAGAACGCTCCTTTCAGTAAGGTATGGATATAGGTGCCGTGGCACCTAAATATATTCTCTTTCTATACAGAGCCACGAGTCCCAGATTCTTGAAGATTCCCACACTATTGATGGCTTACTGAAAACTGTTTATGCAATCATCTGCACCCATGTGCTCTGGGGCGGATGTTAAGGCTCCTTCCATTTCCACCCTGCGTCTGAAAAGAAAGCCAAACCCACCCCCATCGACATCCATCTCCTCCGTGAGACACTCTATAGTTTGTTAAATGTCATTGCTTGGCTGCCTCAGAGGACCCGCGTCACATTTTGTGCCGTGAAAGAGCAACATCAGAATGTGCTGGGGAAGGTTTCAAGGGGGCAGACATGCATGGCTAATTGGCAAATGGCTTGAATGTTAAAATCTGAATCAATCAATGCCCTGCAGATGGAGGCTAACCAACAGTTTAATGTGTAGGTGATCAAGGTTATGCCCCCGTCATGTGGCTTATGACTCCAATTTCCAACATATTAACCACGTCTGTAGCTCGGGCAGGCTGACGCTGTGAGCGGCAGCGAGCTTTGAAAGGCGCCTGAAAACGTTTAGAGACAGTTGGCAGCAAGCTGTGCTCATTATTAATCATAGCGCTTTGATATGAAAGATAGCATGCAGTGTCTTCCTATAAAGGTCTGCAGAGTAACCCTAGCCTGTCGGGTCCAGCATATCCCCACCCTCCCGTGAAGGGCGTTATTTCTCAGTTACCCCCTGACCACATTCCCATCGACCCACGCCTTGGATTTAATAATAGCACTGCCATTCATGTTTGGCAACAGTTAATTGGGTGCTTTTGATAGTCGGTACGGGCACCAGCTTTTCAGGCAGCTTCTTAATTAAACTGTTTTTTTTTTCTCTAAAGTAAAACTGATTTGTTTGAGAGTTTGTCCAAGTTTTGTGTCGCTGCGAATTTCACCTCATTCTGCAGTGTTTCAACTGAGCACCGTCTGGTGCAGTATTTCTGCCAGCAGCTGAGGACATTGATGCAAATCCATCAGTATCCTCGGAGCATATGACTAAAATTATGCTAAAAAAAGAAATGTTAAATTTATATTTAAAGCATACCATTTCAAAAATAAGTTAGAATTTGACATTGTGCCTTATGCTGGCATGATGGTACTGCTTGATCTAAATACGCTCTCTTAAATTAGCCTACTAAATTATTGTGGTCCTTTCTAGGTCTAGGTCCTTTCAATTCACGTCAGTTTCAAGATATTTTTAACATGCAGGCTGAGTGCATCATAAGCATACTATACATGTATAAGAACATTCTACATATATAGTATGCTATAGTATCTAAGGTGCAGGAACATAACACAAAAGACTAAAATCAGGCAGTGCATCAACCACATAATAGACTACAGATGTGTCAGGCAAGTCTCATTACACGGCGAATAAGACTTCAGGCGGCTAAGGTATTCAACCGATGTACCCCGTCATAGCAGAATGAAGAAAAAAAATATAACTTCCCTTCTATCCTGTGAACATCTCTCACCGTAGGCCTGGCTTGAAAGCGCTCGCTTCAAATGAAAGCTCATTATAAGTGCCCTCTGATCGTCTCTGTCCTGCTCGAGTGTTTTTCTGCCCGTGCTTTCTCGGGACACACTTGGGAACGCGGGGTTCTGCAACGGGGATACATTATCCTTGTCTGCTTTTTTCCGGTGTGGCGGCAAGGAGGGAGGGGTTTTCACCAAGTGTGACAGACAAATAGACAACTTGAGACAATTACCACATTCGGCGAGAAGGGTGGGTCACTTAACCTTAGGCTTTGTGCGGTGGTCTCCCACCCCCCTCGAATAACTCATCAGCTGTGAGTTAAGCTCCAAGTGAAGCACGAGGCCTGGATGTAATTAATAACATTATGTTCTGTAATTACCTTCTCTGTGTCCCCAGTGGCCCCGGGGAATAGCACTGCAGCTAATGGGAGGTTTCCAGCACAGCCACGCTGACCACGGTTTCAAACGATGACCCACTTAAGTTAGCTCCGGAATAAACTTCGCCAGGTGATTACAGCACACCGCTCGTACAGTTATTCATGGGAAGTAAAGGTAAAGAAGAATCGCAAGCCAGGTGCATAGCAACTGTGTACATCTATATAGAAGCATGTGTGTCTGTGAGGGGTAATTAAAATTCTTTACTATAGCTGTACGACACAGATAAAGCTCTCTGGAGAAGGATGCTTAACCCATCGCTTCTGCTCCCCACCGTATTTGTCTAACCCCCCTCTCAGTTTAATAAAGGGCCATGGATAGCCTTGGGAATCTGCCTTTGCCTGGCCTCATCATTAGCTCTCTAATTCAGCCAAGCACAGCAGTATTGAGACCAACTCTAACATAATCGAATTGAACACATTGCCTTTTCTTTAAAAAAGGGGGATTATTAATTAAGTAATAGTATTTCTAATGATCCATAAAGCCTTCTATACTCTTAGGTAGACAATATACAGCATGCTGGGATTTGTTAATGTGTAGATTACATCAATTAGGCTATATTCATAATTAAAAGTTGCTTTTGTCTGTGTGTTCATTCCACCCTCAGTAATGCAACAGATTGTCAAATGATACCCTTTGATACATTTCTAATCACGCTAATGATAGTGATGTGTTACAGCTAATGATGCTGATTTCAAACAGTCAACCAGTTTCCTCTTATTGGAAGTGAAAAGGTTCACTACAACAAATCTCTTGAGATTGAGAATTTCTCTAATTAGACGCGATGCCTGACTTTTTCCAGCTATATTCATTATCATTGTATAGAGATGATTACTTTGATTAAAATTTGATTCTTAAATCAGGGATTGTATAGGGTTGGAAGTGTTCATTGTACTCAGGTATTATACATATGGACATAGCTTCCCATAATGGGTTGTTTTAGATTATTTTAATTATACCAGGTCTTACTTGAAGATAGCCGCTGAACCTAATGTTGACCTATTGTGGCAACTGATATCTGTCTCTATGAGCAGACAGATACTTCAGAGATTGTCTTACTTCATTAAAATCCAATTAATGTCTTACTTCATTTAAATCCAATTAATTTCAACCCTCAGGTGGATATAATTCACAAGGTTCTTGTCACACCATGTGCCTGAGCAACAGCTCACTACAGCAAGATAGAGACATGAATGGTCTGTCTTCTTCTTTTTCTGCTTAGTGCCAACTTGCTAGCTAATCAGAGCATTGAGACCACCCACTGAAACTTTATAGTAGTAGCCTACAGATGTGAGTTTGTCGCTCGGTGCGTCTTCAGTGACACTCTGCCTCAGTTGGTGACATTTACCTAGTGAATTCGCTGTTTGTTGCTGATACATCTGTCAAATTCTCTGGACGGCTGCATCTTTGTGACTATATGAAAAATATCTCACAAAACGCACATTTCCCCAAAACGACGACAATCTTTTTAAAATACAAACATAAAAAACAGATGAATGGCTTTGGCTTTAGCGTATAAAGACTACATACCACGTTACACTATCACACAGCTCTAAAATACAGGCCTGCGCTGTATAAACAGTGTTTACAGTTCCATTTGTTACCGCGCTCGTGTTCCATTTGATTTATTGCTAATGGCCTAGCGCTGGAAACTACATCTCTGCATGACATTGCCAAGGGTGATAATGATCAATTCTACTCTGATCTCCCAGGGTTCCATATTTGTTGGGATGTTTATAGACGGAGGAATGAAGGCACTGCGGACCACCTGTGCTTGTAAGGCAGATGAAAATTGATGGCTCCTAATGCCAGGAGACCATAACACTGCCTACAGAGACAGACAATGGATCCCAGGGAGAGCACACTACAAAGAAGGAAATAAGGCACCTGAACTGAGTTTAAAGGGTTCGTATTCAAGGCCTCCCGCTCCATGTGTGTGCTGCCCTTGGTAATGTTTACTGCTTACATAAGAGGGTGATGAACAGCAGCCAGCAGTGATTAATAAGCTCAGAGGGGCACAGTAAAGGGGAATTATTTCAGTGCAATGCATGTATACTCTTCTAAATTTGGATTCTTATTTTTATTTCTAACAGTGGCCGGGCCAGATTTAGAACTTTTTCATTTTCTACTGTGCAGAATATAGTTTTAATGCTCACTAATTGACTGAAACACTGCAACCTTGAAACTAATCTGACATTGTGGCTTGTCTTGTGTGAAAACAACATCAGTCTTTTTTTCCCTGCCTTACACACATTCTTTTAGTTACACTTCTCCTCTATGTGGGAGGCTACACTGAGGTCAGTGGGTTTGTTGTCACAGTTCACACTCAGAAAATGTTGTTGGTTCCCGCTAACTGCTACTAGATGTTTCCCAATGATGCATTTGTATTTATCTTGCTATTAATAATGGGACTTATGTTCTCTTCAGCCGAACCATCCAACAAACTCAAATATTTTTACTGTGAACAAACCGGTTCTTTACTGTATTATCTTGGTTTGGAATAACACCTCTGTTGTTAGAGAAATCATCAGTTAAAGGACAAAAGGAACAAAGGCAGCACAATAATATATCTTTTGGTAAACAAGATGTTTCGATGTTGATTATTGTATTAACCGTGAGCACAATGAAAACATACTTTGCTGCGAGTGACAAGTAAAACACACATCTTTATGCTATTGAATTGCTTCTGTGTGATCACTACTGGCCAGCTGCCTGACAGGGCGACTCACGTCTTTATGGTGTGTCTTTAAACATGTCAACATCTCATTTCCCTTTATTAGAAAGTGAAACCTGATAGAGGTGTGTATTCCTGTAAGATACAAAAAATACCTTGAGGAAAACATAAATCACTACAGTATTAAAAAGACCAAAACAAAGTGAAGGTAGAGAGAATGAAAAATAGCCTAAACACACAGGATATACTTTGATAAATAATTGACATGAATTATCACTGGCGCTTACTGTAACACAGACTAGGTCCAGTCAGTGACAGCAACAATAAGACATCCTAACATTAGAAAAGCTGTAGGTGATGACTAGATCAATCCCTCACCTCAGTATGATCAATCCCTCACCTCAGTATCTCAGCCGACTTTCACCCATCCACACACTCATTCTCCTCCTTCCAGCTCCGCGCTACCTCAGAAATCACAGAACTCACGCGGAAATCCAAGCCATCCACTTGTCAACTTGACCCCCTCCCCACACAACTTGTTAAAGCCTGCCTTCCCTCCCTGGTCCCCCTCATTTCTGCTATCATCTACTCCTCTCTTACCACTGGAACTGTCCCTACATCCTTCAAAACTGCTGCCATTACCCCAATTTTGAAAAAACCTGGTGCTGACCCCTCCAACTACAACATCTTCCGTCCTATATCCAATCTACCCTTCATCTCCAAAATCGTTGAAAAAAACAGTTATCTCTCAACAGTTATCTCTCAACAGCACCAACGACCTCCTTATGGCAGCTGATTCTGGACTCCTCACCATCCTCATCCTCCTTGACCTGAGTGCAGCCTTTGATATCATCTGTCACACCACCCTCCTCAATAGGCTGTCTTCCATTGGCATCACCCACACTCCATTAGACTGGTTCACATCTTACCTCTCTGGCCGCACTCAGTTTTTTCAACTAGTCTTTTAAATCCATTCCCTCCTCCGTCACTTCAGGTGTGCCCCAGGACTCAGTCCTGGGGCCCCTACTCTTCATAATTTACCTCCTTCCCCTTGGCAAAATCTTCCACAAATTTAACATTCACTTCCACTGTTATACTGATGACACCCAGCTCTACCTCTCCACCAAACCCTCGTCCACTATCCCGCCCCCCTCCCTTACTGATTGCATCTCTGAAATAAATATCTGGTTCACCCATAACTTCTCATTGGCACAGTTTTTCTCTCATTATTGACTCCGTTCCACCCTCCCCCCAGGTCAAGAGTCTGAGTGTCATCCTTGACAGCCCACTATCCTTTTAACCCCACATCAATAACATTACCCGGTCTGCCCACTTCCACCTATGAAACATAAATCGCCTTCGCCCCTTACCCCCCACACTACTGCTATCCTCCACAATCTCGTCACATCCCGTCTGGATTACTGTAACTCCCTCCTCTTCGGCCTCCCTCACAAATCCCTCCATAAACTTCAACTTGTCCAGAATTCAGCTGCCCGCATCATAACTTGAACACCCTCCATCCACCACATCACTCCTGTCCTCCAACAGCTCCACTGTCTCCCGGTCCAGTTCCAATTCAAAGTCCTCCTGTTTACATACAAGGCCATCCATAACCTCGCCCTCCCATATTTGTCTGATCTCCTCCAATGCCCACTCCCTCCCACCCCCTCAGATCCTCTTCCTTCATACACCTGTCTGTCCCCTCTGCCCGTCTCACCACCATGGGGAGCAGAGCATTCAGCCGCTCTGCTCCCCGTCTCTGGAATTCATTACCACCCCAATTTAGAAATATCGATTTATACCCCCATTTCAAATTGCAACTCAAAACACATCTGTATAAAACTATTCCACTTAATGTCAATTGCTCTGTCTTTTCTGTTGTTTTTATTGTTGTTGTATTCTTTTTATTTTTTAAATGTCCTATGTATCCCTGTACGGTGTCCTTGAGTGCCAAGAAAGGTGCCTTTAAGTAAAATGTATTATTATTATAATTAGAAGTACTGAACTTGCGCAAAACAAGGCTTTTCCACTTGGTTCGGAACGTCCTAGTGAAAAGCTGGGATCGCATTCGAGCTGCGCCTTGTCAATGTGCTCCATCGTCTGTGGTCAGTAAAAACGTTCTTGAGCACACAGCGGTGGAGGCCCCGAATGTGACAGAAAGTCTGGGTGTTAACAAAACATTTTCTGTTGAATTCTCTTAATTTTGGAGATGTATTGCTTTGCAACGGTGCACTCCATTTCCACAATGGCAGACTGGTTAAATCCATGATGGGCTTTATGGCCGCGACATCCAAGAAAGTCTCCCCTTCTGGATTAAGAGCGGCAAGTGCAGCAGCCAATTTTGAATTATGTTCACTAAAGCGTGCTTCCATTTCGCCAAGAACATGAGCCAAGCCACTGAAATACTCAAGGCTCAGCAGAATTTTCCTTTAGGGTGAGGACTCTACCCAGATATTAGGCGAAGCTGGGTTATACTATGCTATACTACAGTTTACATAACAATAAACGTAACAATGTTATCTATGTATGACCATGTTGCAAAATTATAATATACAATTTCCTTTCAATTGCCGTCATAAACTAAAAGAGAACAAGAATTTGTCAATCATAGAAATATTAAGCAACTCTGCTAAATCTCTCTTGGTTTATGTAGAAATTGCCAATGCGATAGCAGGCAGGTGAAATTAAGTGGTGCTGATTTAATAAAACAATTCAGCATGTTGGCTTGTTATTAAACAACACACACACACAAATGTTCTGTAGTTGTACAAGTAGAAGAACTTCTCAAGCAATATGTGCAATTCTGCCAACATTGTAGGTCTGCAACAACACCATTGTTGTTGTAATGTTGCCAAGCACAGAGCATTGTCACTTTGCTATCGCTAAAAAGTCTTTATTTAGGACAGAAATGTGTGCCAACAGACAGAAACACTTACTGAACGGACAGAGAAGTTGACAGGTACAGGTACTGTGTGACTTGTTAAATCCCAGCAAGCTGCCAGTGTGGACAAAACTGAAAGAAATTGTCGACCGAATAGCTTTTATGAAATATGTTAAATAGGCTATTTTGTGTGTTGAGAATAATGCACATCCCATTACTGGTGTCTGAGTCCTGTTCCCACAAAGTGCACCACACAGGCCCTGAGGTGAGGATATTGATGTAAAAACAAAGCCTTTTGCCCTGCTGACACCAGACACACTGACATCAGATGGAGCCATGTACACTGCTTGGAGACCTGCTGTCCACCACAGCTGTCAGTCCAAGCAAGGACAGAGCAAGGGAAGTCCCCGGTCTACAAACAGAGAGCTGGACTTCTGGTTCATTTATTTTATTTTAAATGCTAAAATGAAAAAGTCTAGTCTAGTCTTCACATAGCCTGGCCTGAATATATTTTCATAGAGGTCGGTGGAACCTGGTAAGAGATCGAGTACACCGACTGTACCCAAGGCAAGGCAGGTATTTGAACCAGCAGGACTCAGAGTTACTGTGTTGACCAGAGTGCTGTCAAAAGCTATTTTGCATTGTATTCTGCTTGCATCTCGTGTAAACAGATACAGATGATGATGGTCTTCTGTTGTGACAAGCAGCTATGAGGGCGTCATTTAGGAGCTGGTAAAGACCATGTGATAAACAGGTTAATGGTTCCAGCAATCGGTTGTGTGATATTTATGCTGAGCACACACACTGTAATGTGGAATCAAACCATTGCTTTCATAATCAAACCATTGCTTTCCCGGCACCTCAACCAGTTTGAGGATAGCAATAAAATAAAACATTGGCCCAATTCCTGTCTAAATCCCTGATCTCATTCTTTACCAGTCAAAATGTTTTTTCAGTCAGAGAGAGAGGCACTGCATTTCCCAAAAAGTAAAAGCGAAAAAAGAAAGACTCCTCAAAATTATTATTATTTTTTTTAACTTCAGAAATGATTTTGCATGCATATGATATACTTCCCGGAGGAGAGTCTTGTAGAGTAGACCTCAGGGGAACTGAAGGTAAGCCGGCCCAGCTGTTATCCGGAAAGAACACGCCACGAGCGGAGCGCTGTCCCTCCCAGCGATGCAGCAAGCAGGCAGGTTTTGACACAAATAGAATCCAGGATCATCTGTGTATGCCCTGTGTTGTGTGGTATCTACTTAGTTCTGTAAACGCTCTGTCGACAGTGAACCCGTTTCAACCGGGTGCAGAAGAGGCTTGCCCTTGAACGAATGCGGTGTGCCTTTCAGCCCTCCGGGGGACCTCGCGAGAGAATCTGCCTGATGTGTGTGTGAGTGCACTGAAATGTTCTGCCACGTTGAATGTCAGATTGCTTATGTTGATTGATTATGTTGCCTTTTAGCCAGGCTCTACTGAGGCCTCCGTCGCTACCCAGAGGAAGGTGTGATGGGAATATTTAGACTTGTGGGGGGTCTTAGACTTCCAGGGGTTGTCACTTGTTGAGTGTCTCTGCGTCTAGAGGCACATAGAGGCATATTCCTTTTTTTTCCTCCTCCCCCTGCAGACTGACGTGTGTTTCTTAGGGTTTACCTGCTGAGATCAGACGTGCCAGGGGTGGTGTGGAGAATTCCCCCGAGAGACCTCGACCTCCGCCTACCTCCCAGTATTTTGCACCATGCAATGCCGCTCAGGTCTCCAACGTTAACAGTGTAAGCAGCATTCTATTCCTGAACTCGCCGGGGTTTTTGGGCAGGACTGAGCCTCGAAACCCTTTCGCTATTAAAACCTATTGCGTGTTTAAGACCCGTTTGCTATCCAAGGTATGTGGTGACGCTCCAAGGTTGTTCCTTTGCTCCCATGCAACTCTTTGCAAGCGTCAAGGGCACGAGCCGGCCCTTTGAGTATAGATATGATAAAAACGACTAATTTGAATGCTGCTCCGCTACTCAATAACCTCCACTGCCACCGTGTCATTTGTGTTGCAACCGATTAATAATTCCCCCGAATTGTGCCAAGAGAGACTGCTGGTGGGACCCTCATTTACAGAAGACAGCCCCGGAGAAAGTATGAGGGGGATATGCGACAATCAGGTACACCAATGGGTAGCTAATCATTGGCCCAAGGCAGTCACGTAGTGAGTCTGCAGACAAGGACAGTCAGGGGTAAATATATTCACCACCGGCACAGTAGAGTATCCATTATGGCATGCCTGTGCCGACTTCCTTTGCTAGTGAGGTGTAATTTGTAGCTGAAACATTGTGGTTAAATTATATTTTTGTTGTTTTGTTTTTCTTAAGGCGACTTTTGCCTTCTTGCTATTTCTCTGCAAGTTCAACATTTGTCTTAATAAATTAAGCTATAATTTGTAAAAGTTTTGTCTGCGTTCAAAAGAATTCTCATTTTGTGATGCTTGGAATAAAAACAATGTATTCATGCAATAAATTCCAAATAATAACTTTCCTATACTGCTGAAGTTTTTTGTGTATCTGCTGGAAATATGACGATATATGAATATATGAAACTGCATTCATCCGTAGACAAACTGCTCAAGTTGAAATATTATGTAGTTTGCTTTAACTTCTGGCTGCTTGAACTTCTGGCTTCTCTATTTTTTGTGAATAATTTAACCATCCTTCTATTGAAGCTAATGGCCTTTTTTAATATGTATGCATGTTTATTCAATTATTCATCTTTATATTCCCAGAGGCAGCTTCATCGGTCCTTGAGGAACGCTTACCACAGTTTCACCTGATGGAGGCTGTTCAGTCTGTCATTTAATTTTTCACAGCATCCAATTTAATTCAGCCCTACTTTAGCATCAAGCAAATGCTATCGTACAGAAATGTCCTCCAGAGAGGAGTGTAATGGCTTCGGTCAAGTCCTATCTAAGCAGGCATACAGAGTACAGCGATATGCAAACTCAGCACATAACTGCACCAATTTTTCTGGCAATTATGTCTTTTGGGTTCAAATGCTTCATTGTAAATTACAATGTAAATATCAAACCTATGGGGATGCAATACTGTACATCTCATCTCTCTCCACCTGTCCCATTGCAGTATGTATTCAGAGGAAGAACATTTTGAGATAATCCCAGTGGAAACCGTATTCGAGTGGTGTCATGATAAGGTGAACTAATATTATTTTGCAGGACATTAACTGATATGCGCTTACAACTGAACCTTTCTCCAATTTGTTGAGGACAAGCTCAGAGTTGAAAAACTCTCAAAGATCTAATTTCATTGTTTTCTGCATAAACCTTTCCAGGTTTGTAGGGCTTGTATTATATCCCAGTTTACTTTGGATGAGGTTGAAATACTAGTCATACTATTTAGACCCGTAAACAACTAAATAACAACAACAAAAAAGTTTTTCTGCCTTCTGTGAAATGACTGTGTCCTTCCAAAATAATCATTCTTGTTCTAGTCAAGCAAACCTGCAGCAAAGCATTCATTTTTTTTTTAAATCAAAGGATCAAAGTAGTCTACCGAACTACTGAACACAAATAACAAAGCATTTTTTTCAATTCAGTGATGGTTTGAGAAGATGTTTTGTGAAACATTATGATGCACAATAATATATCAAGATACACCAAAGAGTTATTGCACTACTTCGTATACAAACCACAAATGTGACACACACTATTTGACCTGTATTTTTCCTCGTCTTATTCCGCATGTAGGTCAAGATGCCGAGTTAGCCACCCGCCTTTTCCTGGGACTTGAACCTATGACCTGCGAGTGAATCATGTTCTACATTTTAACTTCCGGCCAGTGCTGTGCAGTATGTACACTCTGGGCTCTGATCACGCCACAAATCTCTTAACTCTGTTTGAAACTTTTAGGTGGCTGAGTGCTTTGAATATTGAGCTGCATGCCCTCTGGCTGTGAGTGCGGCTACATTTGACGTTAAGGGCCTCAGCTGACTCCCTCCAGCTTTGCACAGCCCTGTGAGTTCTCTCCTCTTGTACACTTGTATTATGTACCTCGCAACATTTAGATACATCTATTGTCGGTCATTATACTGTATGTAGTCAATTAATTCCAAGCCATTCCCTTTGTGCTTTCCTGCACAGTTTGGAAATAAATTAGAAAAATTTGGCATCATTAGGTTTCTTTATTAATAACATGGTAGCCAAAATATACTTACTGTAGCTGATCAATGATAATGAGAATGTTACCCCTTTAAAATGCATACTGCTAATATATTGCATGAACAACAAGATTTTTGCATGCGTGCTGATCGTGCGTATGCAATTTCATGCAAATCGGGTTTTGGTGTGAAACATATTGATGACTTGCAGGCTTGCCTATGCAGAGCAATTGAAATTGATTGTTTAAGAAAAACCACTATTCACACATTTGTTCTTGAAGGGAGCAAAAATATATATTTTGTGGTTGACACGTGTATCTGAGTGGACATTCTTTTCTTCTGGTAAGCAAACAAATTACATTATTATATTATATTATGTTTACATTGTATTTACATTTACCAAACGCACTCTCAATAATTACTTATTTTTCGTCTGTGCTGGGTTGTTGTTTTTGTCATTTAACAACTTAATTAGAAAATGACTAATTATTAATGTTATTACACTTCAGAATACAAATCATATAAAAATCTATACATAAACACTGTATGGCATTTAAGACATTTAATAGAAATTGCAGTGCGGCTATAGTGATATCTGCGTCTCTGTCTAATTATTTTGATCCCTGTGTGCCTATGTTACAGGGGTGGCATAAAGATATGTAAGCATTCATACCTGTGTGGTAGTAATTCTATTTGACCTACGCTGCGAGTCGTTCTGGAGTGCTAACATTATGGGTGAAATATAATTGAATGTATTTCTTTGCCTCCTCCACTTGAACACATTACATAATCTCTATCTCTCTCCCCCCCTCGCCCACCTTGCCTGAGGCAGCTGGATATAGTCGCTGCTGATACTTAATTAATCAAGACAAGTCCTGGCAAAGGCACAGAAGTCCTCTCTGTTAGGGGTGCAGTGTGTAGTGACCCAATGGCTAATAAGGTCCCCCGAGGTGAAGCTACATCACGGTCACAGGGGGGTTGAAAATTCTAATTTTCACACTTCCCGTCCCCACCCTCCCCTGGGGGATGTCGATTGACTGTGTGGCTGTTTGTGCAACGTATGTGGTCTCATTTCTTTGTCTGTTTGTTTGTATGTTGTACAGAAACACTACGGTTAAGTGTTTTATCCTTTAAATGTTAAAGTGTTAAGTTTACTCTTTAAAGCAGTATAGGGTGAAATAGCGGATTGTATTTAAAATATGTGCCCGTTCAAACAGATGCAGTTGAGTTGAAGCTACCGTACAGTGTTAGTTCAGTTCCCTTCAGTTCAGACACCCTGTCAGCGCAGTTTAAACACTGCTTTAGTTCAGGCTTTTATCTTTGAGCCGTCTGTTTTTAAGGAGATTGTTGTCTTTCAGTTTGGGCGACAAGTAATGAATCCATTTTTGTCAGCTGCTTCACTGTGCATCTTTATCTCACATATATAAAATAATAAAATAAAAAATAAACTTTTCTTTTGAATACATTGAACTATATTGTCACCAATGTAGTTCTTTAAATTATATCGAACTTTGTCTGGTCGGAATGCATTTATTTAATCCATTTCGTCCATTCACATAGCAACAAGAAAATCAATTCCGTTCCTATTATGGGATATCAGGTTGAACTGCAGAGGACATGACATACAGGGTCCATAGTGGTCTGACGTCAGCTTCATAAATCACAGTCCTCCTGGTCTGGATTTAAGAGTCAGGCCGATTCAGAAATCCATTTTGATTTCCACCCTGGCAGCGGAGATTAAATCAATATGTGCACTCTTATACTTATCATGAAAAAGGGCACTGGATGCTGCTTCATAAATCTCCCATGACTTGGCATCCCCACCCTTGGCAGCGTAAGGTTGGGATAGAGAACAGGGTCCCTGCACCTCCTTGTTCTTAAGGGCCTCGCCCCCCACGCTGAGAGCTCTTTGAAGTCTGACGAGCAGCTGGTTAGAGAGCCCACTGCACGCGACACGCAAACCCTCGCATGCTGTACCACATCCACTGACACAGCGAGCTTTGATGTCTTCTTCACTCTTTCTTCTGTGTCACATTGTTGACTATGTCGAAACCAGTTCGGCTCTTGAAATAGGTTTTGAGAAATTGATGGATGAACAGGCAAAACTGCAACATGGAGTAAAATGTATACATGGATGGATGAATAAGTAATATAAAATTGTGTGTCAGAATAAATCCTGTAAACATAAATGTCTGAAGACAACGCGTTCTTGTTAAAACCACAAAAAAAACATGGTATGACATGAGATTGATCTTTGGCCTTGCTGTCCATTTGGTTTGTAGGGCTGTGTGACCTACTGCAAAACTGACAATTACTCCATGACCGAATTGCTGAATATTCATGATCTTGGCAGAAAAATCTTCATAAGGAATATACAGGCATGGCTGCAATACGTATTGGGAAAACAGGGGTTCCAACAAATGCCAAAATTTGCACTTGCATCTGCTGAGACTTTTCTTGTAATTCACTTGACATGGTTGATAATTAGAAGTTTGGTTTCAATAAATGCATGTGGGTGTGGTCCATTTGATACTTATACAGTAACTAAGACTACATTAGCAATGTACTAAGACATGTAAGGCTGTGTGACTTTTCAGTTTTTTGGCAGAGGTATTTCCCTCTGATCCTCATCATATAATAAAGGTGAGCATGCATTATATTTGCAATTTATTTGAAGCCTTCTGCACAACGTAACATATATCATCATTAGATTTAAGTAGATAAAGCATTTCAAGGTTTAATAGCAAAACAGTTAAGTGAAATGACGATCATAAACTTTATGAAAAACATTCTAATGGGGCTGCAAAAGACCTGTTCAGCATCACTAAAAATTAACTTCCCGACCTTCCAAAGATGGGAGACATTGAACGTGGCAGTACAAAGTTTGAGGCCAGTCATTAAAACAATAAGATCTCTCCGGAGAAAACGGTCGAGGAGAAAGTACACAGAGAACAGATTAGAGTGCCCTACACTGAGGTGGATGTGTGGGATGAACCACAGACAGAAATCTTAGCATATGTTGGCTTGTGGGCACAGGGGAACCGCAAAAACGCCTGCCTTTATCCTGGGAGAGCCAGAAAAGAGAAGTCACCTTGATTAAATTAGTTGTGTATGAAAATGGGGTTATGGCTATTGGGAATACGTGACAGGGGCTTATAAACCTCGCCTTTTCACAGCCCTATGAGAATGACTTTTTAATTTCCTCTCTTTTTGTTGGGAGCTATATTTTTCACCCTTCTTTCTTTTTGTCCCATGTGGCCTTTGGTGCCCCAATCCACTTGGAATTCTCATTTTCTTTTTGTCTCTCTGCAGTCAGTTTTCTATTAGTGTCTTCTAAGCAGCGACCCACCCCTGAGCCCCTGCCTTACCCTTTGACCGACACTGGTCAGCTGTTTAACGCAACAAGGACATAGAGGGCCGTCGCACATGCAGCGGCCAAAAAGGCAAGCCACGTTGCTTAGGTACTTTTTTTCAATGGAGCTGGGTGGCTGCTATGGTTGCACCTGACGTTACCAAGCAACCAAAACCAGCCTGGAGTTTGCACAAAGGTAATTAGCATTTAGCAAAAATAATACATTACAATCAGCGCACTTTCTATAACCACTTCTCAGCTATGCAATTCAATGAGATGATAGTTATGAATAACTATGCAGTATTATAAATAAACTAGGACATTGTTGATTTGATGCGTTATCTGATACCTTAAGCTATCTGTAGCCCTATCATGACCACTACAATGAATATAGTCCACAACTAAACACAAACTACGGGTATCTTTAAAGCATATATGGATGTTGTGGGAATATATGACAAGATGGGAGAGAGATGAGAGGCCACCTTTGTGGGTGATTGGGTATTGCTTGTCACATGATATATATGATATGTGGTTTGGATATAAGATGTAGTTGGAAATGTAAATGTAAGCAATGCTTACATTTACATTTACAACTACATCTTATATCCAAACCACCTAAGTAAATGTGCTGAAATTGAAAATAAAAACAATTTGAACACTCAATACACCCTGCATGTGAATCAGCCCTAGGCGCAGTCCTTGGTCTGCCAAAGTACGATGCCCGCTACTCCTGCGATTTTAAAAAGTTTGTTAATATTTCTCCAAAAACTATAGATTTAATACATATTGTTCAATGTTATGATGCCTCAGGAAAATAATTACATCACTAAACATTAAAATGTGTTTTATGTTAATGCATTACATGCATGCATAGACATTTACATTTGTAGAAATGTAAATGTTTACACCTTATATGTATCACATATGGGGCATGCCGTATTCCATAGGACAAGGTTATATTTATAGCTTAAAAGGATGGCTAGAGAGATTCCAATCTCATTAAGATAAAGCCTATATTACTATTTTAGGCAACAAAAGTCTTTCCTGAGGGATAGGTGGACTGGGAATTTGAGTGTTCATTATCTTCCGAGCTCTTCCAAGGTTAAGGGAATTCACTATATTGCATTCTTCCGCACCCGAATTCTAGATAAAGTAGAGATAGCTCCTTTTTCTTGACACTTTGTATCTCGCCTAACCTCTCTAAACCCAAGGGGAAGAAAAAACAACTCTTTCCTCTCTTCTGCATTGGGAAATGTTTATTCTTCTTTGTAACAATGTTCTTCTCTTGCGCTTCCTACCCAACAGATCATCCTCCTCCTCCTCCTCCTCCTTCTTCTTCTTCTTCTTTAGTTCATTTGACTGCCGCTAATTGTTCACTTCATCCCACTCTATATATTTATTCTGCAGTTATTGCTCCATAGATGCCATTTCATGCACTCAGTGAGGCGTGAAGATAAACAAATTCATTCTCCTTGTCAGATGAATGAATTCAACATAATGCTATGGATTGTGATTGTTAAACGCACTGTGCTGTGCTGGGCTGAGTACTTGGCCAAAGCACAAGTAGCTCCAGTTAGAATTAGAAAAGCTAATTCACGCGTAATATAGGCGTATCTAAATAAAGTCATTGTTGAAGTCAATTGAGTCAATGGAGCTATGTAGCTATTGCATTCCACTGCATTATACACAAAGGCATACCCAAATAAGTACAATACATTTCAAAAAGGACAGATAAGGGAAAAATATACAAAAAGAAAGCTATGAATCCTCCCTTGCATTCTTCAAGTTCTATTTTTCAATTTGCGGGTCTTGTGAAACCACAGCGTATCCATGTCTGGATGTCTGGTAAGTGTGATTGTTTAAGCCTTTTAAAATGTCCTGATAGGTGCAGACATTAACACAAACTGAGAACACAAAGGCCAGAGCCCTCTGTATTATCTCCCTCTCACAGAGTGGGGACATGGCACATTAATCACAGCAAGGCCTCAGACACAGCAACACACACACTCACACATACACACACACACACACACATACCCCCAGTGCTTTATGGCACAGGCTGTATCAGTCAAATAGGTATTACCACTGAGTCTTGAGTGCTATTAGTATTTGCTCAATGGGTTTGACCTTCCTGACAGTACATTCTATCAGAAGGGTCTAATGGCTGCTAGTTAAAAATACTAAATTAATATTTCAATAGCTGAGTAATTACTAATGAAACAAGGACAAAGGCCGGGTGCAAAGTCATCAACTCCACAGGGTCTTACCTCCCATACATACAGTATATCTCAATGTCCTATGTCGGCTATGTTGCTTGTTTGCTAACAGGACCGACGCCCGGAGTGACCACTGCGGTCTCCCCCAGTCCCTTTTTTTCCACGTGAAAGACAACAACAACAACAATGTCCCTTTCTCTCACTGTAACTATTGAAAGTACAAATTTGGAGAGTTATGTCGTCATGCAGTATTCAAAGAGTGTTTTACATAGAATATATGTGCCGCCTTCATAATTTGGCACCATTTTTCCTTTTGGCGGCCATTAATGTTTAGTGCAATACTAATAGTTTCATCTTTTCTTTAGTTACCACTGTTCTACTGCCACAATGTATAATTTTCATCCTCAAAACTACTTTTTGTGCAAAATAAGTCACGATGGATAGCAGGCATACCGTTCCATTACATGTATTCACTATAGCCGGGTGTAATTATATCGGCAGACTGCTGACTTTAGGTAAAATGATGAAGAATGAGATTCTGGTGAAGACCTTGCCTGGAGCAGCTCTGTGGATTTATATCCTGTACTGTGCCCACCCCCCGCCATCAACCACCCACCCCTGCAGTTGCTGTGGGGGTGGGAGCAGAGGTGGGGAAGATAGGCAGCGTGGTAGGAAGGGAGAAAAGGACAAACACACTAGGTTTTAATAAGGACTTGTCACCGCAGATAGTCTGGTCTTATATCAGCTATGCAGAAGCTTTTTGGGAGAGCTGCCAAAAGCCCAGAATTCAGTGTCGTTCCACTGGGGCTTCTCATGGCGGCCAAATAAAACTTCACTAGTGTGCTGTAGAGTGCTTTTCTCGCTAACTAAATACTTCCTCTCTACTACGTCAACCCCTCCTGCCACCGATGATGTTTAAATTCACAGTGTGGCCAGAGCTCCCTTGTTGTCACCAACCCGTTTTTATTGTCACTCCCACAAACCCCATATCAAATCCCTTAATGCTCTATTTTTATTTTATTTGTTATGTACAGTCCTCGGTTTGTGTCTGTAATTGCCCTTGTGTTTAAAAGCAATGTAACAAAAGCATACATTTTTTTGGTTTAATAATTTTGTGTATCTCGTCTTGAGATGTTTAATAGTTTTTTTCATGTGTAATGTGTGCTGCTTTCCACTGGGGGCATTTGTGCCACTTGAATTTTTTCTTGTGTACAGTCATTTATCAGACAATTTCATCCAAAGGGAATTACTCTAATGTAAATTGGACTCATAGCCTATTACATTAATTACACATTTCTATCAGCGAGTCTACTGGTAGTATGTTCTGGTTTGTTAGAAGTGGTAGCTTTTTTTAACACTGAGTCTAAACAGTGTGAATTTGTATTCCAAAAATTAAAATAATATGTTATGTTATTATTCTAGCATATCTCACAAAGATTCAAACGGTACTTACGTACTGTTTTCTGAAATGGCAAATGACTGTAAAAGTAAAAATCACAATTCCATAAATTGCATTACAATGATTCCTTGCTCAAGTTAGCGATGACATGTACAGCATATGCATGCTATGCTGTAAACCCATCATGGGTAGATTATGTACATTTGTTCCAGACCATACCTGCTTCAAATTTCATTGGTCCATGGTGGCCATATTGTTTGGGATATTAACCTGGGCTTCACTGAACATAAAATAGTAGAACTGTTTGAACATAGAGTAGTAGAACTGTTTGAGTTGCACAACAGGTTTCCACAAAAAACGTTTGCTTATATTTGCCTTCACTTCGCTTTTATTTGCCTTCACTTCGCTTTTATTTGAGTTCTTTCTTGTATGGCTATGTTTTCCATGCACAAGCCAATTCAAATCAGATAAACATTATCAAAAATACACACAGAAACAAACAGCGGGTGATAATATTAGCCACCACACACACACACACACACACACACACACAAGTATATTTAAATCTCTTTGAACCCTTTGAGTATGACTAGTCTGACTCAGGAACGACAAAGCTTGATAATAACAACATGATAACAACACACCTATCATGTCAATACGGTTGTTTTCACTTCAAACTGAGTAGCTTTATAAAATTTGAGGCTAGTTTTGATTCTATAGTATATTCACAGACGTCATTGACATTCGCCAACAGTGTTTCCCTTCAGGGCAGGAGTGAATGCATCTGCACGGGGATAAAACCCAGTGCCTCAGGCATAGAACATATCAAGGAATTTAATATATTGCAGTAGCCCTGTTTACAGTGACAGTCCTACATTGCTTAATATGCACAGTAACCCCTGGGCTCAAAATAATTGCTAGAGACATTAGAACTTATCGTACTCATTCATGCTAAATATGGACCAGAAGCAACCATTTACTGCATTTGTTTTACACCCACTCCACACTATGTTTAATATTCCCTTGTTTCCTTTTCTCTGCATGCGACTAAACCTAAAATACTTACAAGCTAAAGAGGCATTTCTCTAATCTGTCTTATACATTTTTTACAAGCCATATCAATTGTTGGTTTTATGTTTCTACATTGTGCTGATTTAGAGCAATACGGAGACATACACTAATGATGACATTTAGATAAAAGTCAATAAAAGATTCATAATTTGTGTCAAAGGTATTTACATTCAGACACACCTTAATTAATTAATCCTGATATTTGCAAAGACAAAGACAAAGTGATCAAATGATATCCTTGCAAATCAGAAATCAAAATAAAGGTCCACTTTGTTTAAACCAACACAACCATAAAATTGCATTTCAGATATGGGAGAACAAAAATAAATCTGCAATCACTTAAGTTTGTAATTGGTCAGAAAATGTGTGATTTAAAATCAGTTTTGAAGCCATGACATATACATAATTCAAACATGAGTGAAAGCTGCACCCTAATTCTCTCTCAGGTATTTCATTAATTCATTTAACTTTATTTCAGACTCAAGGTCCAGAGTTAACATAAGAAGGGAAGTGCATGGTGGTGAGAAAGCCACAAGCTTGTGAAGAAAATATTCACCAAACCCTTTTTTAAGAAAATGACGATGACGATAACACGAAAACTCCTTGAAAAATTTTTTTTTATCTACATTTTTATTGACGACATTGAGACGGCATGAAAACTTAAGTCACTGATGACGTTATTACAATATCCCAGGAGGCAGTGAGGCAGCAGAGCACGGCTGGGACTCATTAGAGGCCATTTTGCAGGCCTATTTAGTTCACCTCAGTTTGTTCACTTGTTACTTGGTCTCGACATGCTACCATGTGCTCTAGCCCCTGCAGAGAATAATTAAGCCTTTTTTCTGTTACTGAATGCTTTTGCTGACTGAACTTCTGAGCGTTGTAAATATGTTCCTTTGTTAAGTAAACTTTACCTCTTACCTCTTGCGAGTGGATCCTCAGTTTTTTTTCTGGAAAAAACAAGTCCACCAAGAAATGAAAACTGTCCAAATGTCTGGTTTGATTTTGCATGCTGTGTCCGGCCCGCTGTAGTGCGTAATGTACTGGCTGCCATCAACCTTGGCATCTGAGCCCACACAAAACTCGGTCCAGTCCAAGTTCTGTAACATTTCCAAAGACTCCTGGGCGTTTGTCTGCTTGTCATAGTCTAGTTTGCTCAATCAATGCTGTAGGCTACTACACACAACAAATTATCTGCAGTCAAATATCAATGTGAAAATTATGTTTACATTTACATTTCCACGC
The DNA here is from genome assembly GCA_025447815.1 of Percopsis transmontana. Lineage (NCBI taxonomy): Eukaryota > Metazoa > Chordata > Actinopteri > Percopsiformes > Percopsidae > Percopsis > Percopsis transmontana. The sequence goes on along the minus strand of JAOEHI010028244.1, from coordinate 19,139 downwards.
TTTTATCCAAAGCGACTTACAAGTAGTACATTTGTCAACATTTGAACTGGTTAACCACCTGTTTTTACAAGCAAATAACATTCTCCCAGAAAAAGCGCAGAATCATGTAACAAGGTTACTTTACTTCTGCATTTTTAGAAAATTACTCTAAGGTTATCATTCACTCCTCAAGACAGTCAATAATTGCAATAATCAAAAGTTATCATTCACTCTTCAAAGAGTCAATAACTGCTAACAGCCCGAATTCTGGAAAAGTGCTAAGTATTTTACGAGCTGATCTAACAGATTAGGAAAGGAGGATAGAACAAGGATTGTTATAGTGTTTGTGGGATTGGTGCTATGAGGTAGAAAGATTGGTGGCCAAGGTACCCAGATGGATTTTGAAGAGGTGGGTTTTAAGTCTCTTGCGTAAGATCGGTAGTGACTCTGCTGTTCTGACCGCTGCAGGAAGCTCATTCCACCATTGCGGCGCCAAGACAGAGAAGAGTCTGGACTGGGCTGCATGACTCTTTCGCGCAGTTCGTAGCAACAGAGGTGCCAGCCTGCCGAGGTGGTAGATCGAAGTGATCTGGCTGGTGCTTGGAATCTTACTATTGATTGGAGGTAGAGCAGGGCAGTTCCTTTTGCTGTCTTGTAGGCTAACACTAATGTCTTGAATCGGATGCGGGCTGAGATGGGGAGCCGGTAAAGGTCTCGGAAGAGTGGGGTTACGTGGGAGAACTTTGATTGGTTGAATACTAGACGTGCTGCTGCATTTTGGATTCGTTGTAAGGGTCTGGTAGCAGAGACCGGTAATCTGGCGAGTAGAGAGTTGCAGTAGTCTAGACTACAGCTAGGACTAGGAGCTGTGCTGCTTCATTTGTGAGGAATGGCTTTATCCTTCTGATATTGTAGACGGTAAATCTGCAGGCTTAAGTTGTTGCGGCAATGTTGATTGTCCAGGACAACTCCGAGACTCTTTGCAGTTGGACAGGAGGACAAGGTGGTGTTCTCAAGGGTAATGGACAGGTCCACTTGAGGGCAGTTCTTTGCCGGGAGGTAGAGTAGCTCTGTCTTACCACTGATGGGAAGACCACATAATAGTCCTCATTAATACTGTTTTAGAAATATAAAAACAGTACAAGGGTATATAGTTAATTTATAACATATATTATAATCATGGACTGGTGCTGGACACTGCTATCAATCGGATTACCTGGCTGGCAGTGGAAAAATTGCATATTGTCAAAATTCTGTGTGCATTATTTATGATGCAGCATTAAACAGTGACGTGTGTTAATAAACCTCAGGGCGTAATTATGTCAAGCACAGCCATTTTTCTCGTCTTCATTCTCTCAGTCAGAAACACACCACAGCATGCGGAGAGGTCATACTGTACGTAGCATCTATCAAAGCAAACTGGTTAAAATTTGATTTCTGGGTGAGGTTTACCCAGACAGGCTATTTTTTTTTGGTTAAACGTCTTACATGTATATTTACAGAAGAAATATGCATACTTTTAAAGGACAATATGCATTAGTAAATTTTATACGATTGTGTTTTCAAATTCTACATTGCACAAATAGCGGTAAACATCTATCAAAAGAGATGATTCGTTTCTTATCAGCCTTATTGACATGGCTACTACAGGTGTTTCTATTCAAAACGCTTGGGACAGTGCCACACTGTCATATAATATTATAGGCCGAGGGAAATGGGGCGAGCTGGTTTTATATATACAGTGTATATATATATGATTCAAATAAGTTTAGTTGAACAAAGTGTTTGGATGTATTATATTGAACCCATTATTAGCCTCAGCTTGCTATCAAATTAGGTAAGTAAAATGCATATGGCTCTTGAATAATGCAGTCTCATATAATAACAATAATAATAATCATATTTAACAATATTAATAATATAAGATTAACCGTATTTACATACAAATCATTATGTATGCACACACACACACATGCACGCACACACTCACAAATGCACAACCTGTCCTTCATGGTCCATTCTTTTGAGTCTCCTTATGCTCGCTATTATTGGTCTTTGGTTGTTTTGTTTTTTTGGTTATTCGTTCATTTCTTGCACGCTGTTGGTTTTCACCCGAGTGCTTTTGCCTTGTCCAGAATAATGATTGTACACAGAGGAATAGTGCCTCTACATGCATGGCAGCTCCAATGACAGGGTTGACAGGCCGGCTGAATTGAATGCGCGTGTCTCTCTCTCTCTCTCTGTCTGACTCTCACTCTCGGTTCACTCTGTAAACTGTTTTGATGCTTTGCGTCCTGTAGCAGGCCAAGGCTGCAGAGGTGACCTTTACTCCACAAGAAAACCACTCACCTCTCCCCTCCCTCTCTTTGAGCCTAGAGGGAAACGACCACCCTTTGTTTGTGGAAAGCCCTGGTTCGTGTCTCTGTCAAGAGAGAACCACTCCCATACCTTGCACATGCTAGGAGGGTACACTAAAAGGGTGTGACCCCCAATTAATTAATACATACTTCCAAACTCCAAAACTCCAGGAACTTCCCAATATGAGTTTTGATCCAATGTACGGGTCCAAACCGCTAATTCAAGTTGACCAACAACAACGCAATATGGACACTTTCTGTGCCAACAGCTGGGTGTTCCAGTCACCTCCCTCTGTCACATGGCTGGGAAAGCCCTCGCCGAACCTGCTTCAGGATATCCCTGCGACGTCATACTGTGGTCAACCTGTCCCACCACCCAAACTCAAGTAAGGTCATATTCTGCTCAGGTTTTAAAGTGCTGGTTGGTAAAATAATCAAAAGGGCTTTACAAACTGTCTTTCTTCCCGTAGACAAACATCATATCCAGGCTTTAATAACCTAGTATTCAATCAATATAATCAACCGTATTCCTGTTTTTCAATAAACCAGCAATCTTTAAATGACAGTGTTGGACATTCCAGTAGTGGTAATAAACCTATAACTGCTTTGCCAACCGCCGATAAACACAGAAGAAGAAGAAGAAGAAGAAGAAGAGGAAGTGGTGCTAGTGGTAGTGGTAGTTTGGTCAGTCTTTGTCAATCTGTAACGTCAGGGTAGCACTCCCCCCCGCCCTTCTACCTCACCGGTGTACAGTATGGACTAACCACCGGCCTGCAGCCGTCCAAGTGCAAGTAGTATTTCAGTGAAAACAATTTTTTTGGTATTCTTTTTGTTATGTGTTAGTGTTCTTCTCCGATGTCACAGTAAATAAAACTATGCAGTCATATTTGTGTAATATCCTGTAATATCACTCTACCTTGTCAGTCGACATGTTCTTTGGCTTCTGAAGTTGTCCTTGCTGGTTATGTATCCTTCAGCTTGTCAACAAATGCACGTGTAACGCTGTCAATGGAGGGGCTCAAAGCGCAATTTAAATGTCAATTACACTGGTGTCTGGCTGTTACATTTGTGTCATCGTACATAATTGGTTATTCCACCAGAGAGGGTATACAAAACTGTGTGTAAGTGTTCTCTTTGGCCTATACACTGCTTGGTTTCAAAGTTTTTTTGTTTGTTTGATTTTAAACCGTAAGTAAATTACAATATTGTATTTTAAAATGTAATCATGCTTACATGACAGGATATAAACCTTGTCAATATATTTGGTTACAGTTTTAATAAACAAAGTAGAACATCAGCTATATCCGTCTGCTGAGTTGTTAGCCTACATAGCTATCTAGAGTTAGATAGCTATATAAGAGGAATGCTCAGTGGGTTATTTTTTTCTGTGTGCAACCTAGTGGGTGAATATTCCATCATTAAAATCAAGTAGGACCAACAGTCACATAACCTCAAGTTTTATATTATAATAGCTCTATTTTTTTTTTACTAAATAGCTCGAAAAAGTTTGTCTTTGTCCATGCAAAATTGTTATAATGTATTTTATCTCTTTTAATGCTAGTCTTTCCTTGCTAGAAAGCTGTCCAAGAATCTGACATTTTAAGGTAAATGTTCAATGTCATTATGATACAGATGTGCTTGTTCAAAGCATGCCAACAATGTCATTCAATTTAGCTATTCGGGCATTAGTGGGGGAATTCACTCCATTCATGATGATCCGGGCACCTACCTCATAAATAATAAATATGGAGCAAGACTGCAAAAACCTTTATATAACACACCTTTTTGTCTGCCCTTGGCTGTAATATATAATTTATTATAGGCGAGTTTGCAGAGTCATTGCTGCTTTGATTGTAAATACAGTAATATTTACTGTAGAGACTGTAGTGGCTTAAAGAGAATAAAACCTACAACACATTTGAACACCTAGTTGTTGACACTGAAAGCTGCATAAAACCATCAGGTGGGTGCTTCACAATAAAATAATTACATGTAAGGGTGGCCAAGTAATAACTGATATGGTAGTACCTTTCGGCTAAAGCTACAAGAAGTAAAAATAAAATCAAGAGAAAGAATCAGGGTAAAAAATAAAGATATAGGTGTGCTATTTATGGATAACAGTTATGGTATCAGTTTTTGACATCAGCCTTTAGTTAACATCAATTCAAAGTCTGTGTGTGTGTGTGCGTGTGTTGATCTGAGCAACTGTATGGTCATACTCTCGGGTCTATGCACATAAAAATGATCGTTTTGCCTAACTGTGTTGAGTATTTTCCCACAGAATGTGCTGTTCAGGCCAGTCAGGTGAGATATCCCCCGCTGAGGGCCGTGCTTGAGATAATCAATCTCCAAACCACGTGTGATCTGTTTTAAAGTAGAATCTATTTGAATACATTACCTAATTGTAATTCCTGAAGGTGCGATTTGTAAATGGAATTGCTCTTTTGGTTTGATTGAAACCAGCGCTACATGATGCTTGTTTTGATTTTATTATTATTATTATTATTATTATTATTATTATTATTCCTTAAAAGTGTTTGTGTAATCAAAACCATACAACCAAAAGTCACCAAAACTGTCAAGTGGGTGGCCAATTCCACCCACTACTCTACAAGACCTGAGGTACTGTGCCCATAGGTGGCACTATAATAATTGACTATGCGTTTTGGCTCATATCTCAAGAACAGTGTGGCCTACAATAATTCAAACGTGTCACTGTCCACACATCGTTTGTTTTTCACCTAGATCGAAAGGAATACTCAGAGGTGTGTGCAGTGAGCTTATCTCAAGGCTCCAAGTGGCTCCCCGTGCTTGGCACCTGGGATGCCTGTCTCTCTCCGTCGGACTTGGCGTGGACCCGGCAGCTTCTTTATGAGCCAGGAGTTGTTTTATTTATCTGAAAGCACAAGTGACCTTTTGAGCAGGGCACTGCGGAGAGACCGGCCTCCGAGGGCTGTCTGCTCCCTCTCTTTTCTGTCACACCCGTCTTTATTGGAGGACAAGATGGAAAGAGACAGACACGAACGCGAAGCTTCGTATTTTGTCTAACTTTGAGAGTGCTTGTCTGCGAGTCTCGAAACGATTCCCCCTTCACAATAGAGGCCTTTACGACTCCATAAAAATGGGTCTACTGTACTCTCTCAGGTGGGAAATGTTATATATCGTTGACCTGTTTCATATTTGAAATATGAATCCCCTCGTTTTTTGAACACAGGCAGAGTGTTAGAGAATGTTCTGAGGGCTGATTGTATGACCTTTCACACAATGAAACCTTAACCTCGAGTCTCCAGTGGTTACTACAAGTAGTCATATATCAAAACCGGCTGTGATCATATTGTAGCTACTGACATGTTAAAATGAAAATCCAACGCTTTGGCTGAATGTGCAGCCTTGTGAAGGACTGCAGTGTGAGTGTGATTGTTTCTGGATGTTGGTTGCCCTTTCTTTTGTAAATCCTAGTTAAAGGGGCCATATAATGGAAAACTGTATTTACCTTGGCATAGTTGCATAAGGAGAATTCGGTACATGGAATTGACATATCGTGAACCTCATTGTTTTCTCCTACTTCAAATGCAAACCATGCATATGCAAAGGAGGGCAGTAAAATTGTCCAATTCCAGAACCGTTTACATAACTTCGTGAAGCATAAATATTTACGCCCCCAAAATTTAAATACTCCAGCCCACTGAATAAGAAAACTAGTGGAAAATGATCTGGGTTATATTAAATCACCAACTATTTAGAACACTAAATTAAAGAACATTAAAGAACATTAAAGAACATGTTGAACACGTTAAATCTGTTGTTTTCAACAACTGAAAAAGGGCGCATATCCAGTGAAAACCCTGATTACTTGGTAATTGTTTGAGCACGGTTATTTTAAAGGCATTGGTTAGAGTTACGCGATGGCAAGTAGACGAAACAAGACTAACTCCCAGGAGGCTTTGGAAGTGCTACCTGGAATGAAACGAGTATGGTGCGGGTTCAGACGCCGAGACACTCGACAGTGACCAAACAACCGAGCACCGCGCTGGCGGCCGGCCAGCGCGCTACGCGCAGGCCCGAAAGCGTGCAAAAGCAAACCGTCCATTTGGACAGTTTTCCCTCCTTGGTGGACATGGACATGTTGACACACCTCAGAGACTATACTGAACGTGAGAACCACATGAAGGCCACGTACCCTCCCTGCTTATTTCAAGCGCTGAATTGTGTGCGAAGCATAATAGCTGCGGAGCTTTGTCATTTCTAAGCGAAATTACACGTAAATTAATTTTGACATGATTTCACCGTTTAGTGTGAGAATACAGTTGTAGCGATCTATTCAGACATGTTGCTTCTGTGTGTGAGCAAAAGAGGTGCCTCACTGTATACCAGACATTCTAGGGCCAAATCATACGGTTGTAAATAGCGGTGTATCTGGGCATTTTTGCCCTAACCAAAGTCACATACCTTCTATGTAGACCTTGTATACCGTCTATCAGAGAACAATATATAATACAGAATAAATGCATTATGTGGCCACTTCAAATAGCCCTCACAACAAAAAAACGGCGCAAGGGCTACAATTCCCTTAAAGGAAATGGAAAGGGGCTAAGGGGACTATTGATGCAGTGATAAGTGACTGCAAAACATGCTGAGGCTTGTCCCCCCCACACCCCAACCCCCCAACCCCCCAAACCCCCCCCCCCCCCCCCCCCCCGAACACACACACACACTCACACACACCCACACCCAACCCCCTTTCATTCCACCCCGCTCTCTTTCCCTCTCATTATCAATGCTTGGTTGCATATCTTACTCAGTGTACTGTAAATGCCTTCAATAGCAATCTCGGAGGGTGGAGAATGTTGAGATTTCCATTCTGTTGCACATTTCTCTCTGCTGGTCTCCAGAGAGAGCCAGTCGATTGCGAGAGCTCCCCTGAGGACGGACACCAAGCCCTAGGCAGCATGAACACATTAAGTCCAAGATGGAAATTCAGATTTGTTGACTTTTTGTGGTTTTTGTTTTGTTTTGTTTGCAGAAAATCCTGTTATTTTAGTGCTACAGGCTTTTTGTCATTATACCTTGCCACACAGTAAATAACCACAAATACAAATGTTTCTGTTAATTCTACATTTTATTCATCAATGTTAAACTGCTTGAGGCATAAGGTTTTCTGAGGCCATGGAAAAGAGAACCATCTTATGTCGACAGTGCGGTTCTTTCTGGAAGTTTGTTTGCTTTATCACATTTCATTGACACGTCTACAGACATATGCAAATGATCTGAAAGTTGCAGAGCTGACACAGCTGTTCAGAGTTCTTCCCCAGCCTTCCCCAACTTCATCATTAAACCTGTGGTGTGACTTAGAGCTTGCCTTCCCAAACAAGCTGACAAATGTTTGATGCCACAGTTCACTTCACTCTACCAGAGAGCCAAACCATGCTTCCCAGCTCAGTACAGTTCTGGGATTATTCAAGGCCAATGAACTGCCTGAATATGATCAAAAAGCAGATATTATCCTTGAGTTCTGCTCTCTATTTGAATTGTATTGCACTGACACACAGAATAGTGTAAATTAGGTCCAATCAGGTCTGAAGCACTCTAAATAAAAGAAATGTCAGCAAGGAATAAGCACTTCATATAAATGTAAAAAGCTAATAGTCCAATAGTAAAATGACCAATAGCAAGCTATGGATGTGTTGTTCCCTCTTCATATGAGTGTGTTCTTATATAAAGGTGGTGAAGATTAAAACATGTGCAGTAAAAAACATGTGCAGGGTTCTTCCTCAAACCCATTTAGATCTTGTCATGCATCTTAAAAAATGTCATAAATTAGTGCAGCCCTAAGAGTTAAATTGGAAAATAACCAGGATAAACATAAGCTAACTTGATTCATGTATTTAACTTCAAGAACAAGACATACAGTAGATCCAAAATGTTGATGGTAAATCTAATAATGCTGCTAACTTATATTCTAGTACAAGACCATGATCAGGGTTAAAGTGATGCAGTCATTTATTTATTCTCCCTGTTGTAACGCATATCAAGAATTTGGACAACATAACTGAAAATTATCGCTTTGGTGTTCATAATTTCCATGAATCAGAAAAGGGTTTAATAATGTCTGAGTGCAGCATTCAGAATACCCACTATTCAATGGAGCTGAAAACCAGATTAAATAGAAGAAGATTAAATTTAAAAAAACAAGATCCAATAAAAAGGACTGTCAATAGAAACAGTAAAGATGATGAAAAAATGATACAGCCTGGTATAACCAACCAGCATATCAACACATCAGAACAAACTGGTAAAACATTGCTAGTGCAACAGAAATATCCCCAACATGCTTTGCGACTAGTTGTGGTGTTTTGGTGATCTAGTATCATTATTATTGTTGCAGTATATAGTCTCCAACAGTCTTAAAATCCCTCATTCAAAAATAACTACATTCATTGGAGTCCTACTACGTTCAGACTGATATGCGTGCACATGTTTGGTCTAAACTCTAAATTTCCCCATGAAACAATGCAGTAACAACTGTACCTTATCTAAAATTTAAAGAGACTGAATAATGTGAATGCAAAATTAGTAGTAGATAAACTGTTGAATGGACAATATGGTATATAATGTGTGTGTGAGGGTGTGTCCCAATACTCATTGTCATGCTGCATACTAGTTTTATCTACAGTATAAATTAAAATGTATTGTACTGAAGGGTCGATTGAATTAAATATCTAGGGTTGAGTATTCACATTGTCTAGCTCAAAAAAACAATATACTGCTGACTTGGAGTACTTTATCGATGAACAAAACACAAACATTAGAAAGAAACTGGTGTCCCAGTTTGTTACCTATTGCAGTATGGTTACATTATTTACTCAAATGCAATCAAGACTCAGCTACCCACCACTGATGTTGTTTATAATACTTTAGGCTACTTCATCTTCGAATGTCATTATAGAAGCCATACCTGCATAATGGCTGAGAACTGCTATGATTAACATTCACTTAATAGAAGACAACTGCGCTGGCACCAGTTTCTTTACTTTCATTTTCCCATCTATTTAAAGGAACACCAGTCAATACAACAAAGTAACTGCTCCCTACGGCAAACTGAACAATTTATTTATTACTGTGTTCCTCGAGTACAGCACGAGGTCGGAAAAAAAGGCTTTCAGATTCAATTCTCCAAAAGCCTCTCCCCTGAACTGAGAGCAACGGGGTCAACAAATTAATTTACAGACACATTAGTTACCCAGTTAAAAACTGAATGCTCATGCTACTGACTGACACATTTAGCAAGTTAATCATATTTTTGTATGTGTGTCGGGGGGGGTTTATGTGTGAGTTTTGTACCGTTTTGTATTGTATTTTACTTGGATTCTTGTATATGTTTTCATTTTTGTTGTATTGCACATGCTTCTTTCAGAACAACAACAATTGTTTGCCTTCTTTTGATTTCAATCCTTAATTTTCCCAAAAGCGCTTCTAAGGACGGGTGTTGCAAATACGCATCTGCTATAAACACTATGATACTTGCATTGAATAGCTGTTCTAAGTATGTCTATGTACATTGTATCTGTCCCTATCAAATAAACCATAAATAAATGAATGTGAAGCAAAATAGACTAAAAGAAGGATGTAATAGCCGCTGAATAAATAATAAATAGCCCCTGTAAAATGTTACTTCACCCCTCGTATGCATGCTTGCAGTTATGCTCAATGTTACTGTGAATACATTTATACTTGTCTTGGCTACAGTCTACGAACATAGTATTAATCAAATGATAATTTATATATTTATTTCCATCAGGGGGCATGCTAATTATATTAGAAGGACAGTCTCTTTAGCGTTTGATTGGACAGAGGTGATAGGCGACAGGAGACATGCTACAGTCTTACACTGTGACCATGTGAAACACCAACACTTGGTAACACAGCAATCAGCAGCAATTAATTGGACATGGATTTGCATAAAGAGCAGATCATTTGCATGATCAAGGCAAACCACAACCCACGAAATGAGGTGTTGGCCTTTTGACATCATAAACTGTTCAAGCAATGCCAAAACACGTGTGCTAACTCTTTTTAGTTTCCCTTTTCTTGTCAGTTTGGTCACAAACAGCGTCAGTCCTGGATTTTCCATTCCCTCTTGTCTCTTGTCTTGGTGAGGTTGTTAGCTGACCCAGTATTGAGTCATGGCTTCATGCTTCATAGAGCCATTGCAATCTAGTTCTACTGTAGCACCAAAGAAATTAAGGTGAGGCGAGTGCGCTAGCATACATTTAATCTCTGCTTGGAGCGCTGTCTCTTCCATGCAATAAAGGAATGAGAAGTCAATGATCTCAAATGACCACTGTTGTAAAAAAAAAAAAAAAAAAAAAAGTCACAAGGTTTTATAGGCTATTCCTAAGAAGGAACAGTGATTCAATTTCTATGTTCGCATGTCGGAACTGTAATATGGCATTGCGGTGTTAGTGGTGGATTATGAATACCTCAGATGCTGGCGGCAAAACATTTTAATCTCTCAAAAAGATGACTGAACCTGCGCTACCAAGGTGGCTTTACAGCCATCGCCTGCGTGTGTAATATCTCGGCAAAGAAATGGAGAAATAACAGCTAACCTCAAAGACGCCGACAGCCCCGAATGACACTAATGAAAATATCAACTTGGATGGAAACAGCTTATAGTCACTCTCACAGCCTACAGAGGAACGCACACCGCATTCATCGCGGACAAATTACAGAAATTGCAATATTATTCATCGTCTGGGACAACAACAAATCAAATTGTAATCTATGCATTACCCTGCAAGACTATAGGATTTAGTGTATCGTCTTTCCCTCTGCCGTCTTAACTCAATAAGGATAACTCGATGAGGATAACTCGATGAATAACGTGGCTCTAGCCATAGAACAATCATATCACTTTAAATTGAGATCTGATTGTGAAGTGCTGATGGAGAAGTGGGGACGGGGGGGGGGCTGCATAGTCTTTTCATGTCACATCTAGTTGTTTTGTCAATTTAGCGCTGACCTGGGTCTGGTGCGGCCTCAGGACAGGGACGCGGTGCGTCGTTGCACCAGCCCTGCCTGCTACACGTCCAGTGAAGCGTGCAGGAGTCCACTTTACATATCTGACATTACACTCCCGAGGCTGAGCACCGCGCTGCAGCAAGAGCCTCTGTGATAGGAGCCTGTCTGAGCTCCACGGCCCATGTCCACAATGACTCAACTGGACTCAACTGGACTCAACTGGACTCAACTGGACTCAACTGGACTCAACTGGACTCAACTGGACTCAACTGGACTCTGGATTGACTGGGATGTGTGGACTGTGACAATGTAACCTTTACAATGAATTTCCAAGATATGCAGTGCTGTGCACGGTGCCTGTAAGTGTGTGTGTGTGTGTGTGTGTGTGTGTGTGTGTGTGTGTGTTTGCGGGCCAGGGTGAGGTCTACTACACACAGAGCACACAGGAAGGGTTCCATGTGCAGATATAATCTTCTTAGAAAATGGCAGAAGAGAAGTGTCAACCTTCATTTTGCCTTGCTCTGTGGAGGTGTCTGTGGCCTTGACAACAACATTACATGCTCACCGGGCATGGTGTTCACCCCTCACCTACACATACACACACACACACACACACAATGACAGACTTCCCGCCACGCAAAGGCTTATCCTTGCCGGTGTTATCTTACCGAAGCCCTTAGAGAATCTAATCATGAGGGCTGTGAGTGGAAACCGGAGTGGAGTCCATTTTGCTGAGCTCTACACCCAGATAGCAGTTCACTGTACCACAGAAACACACACACACACACACACACACACACATACACACTACATGACGCGTATGATGATGTTAGTTGCTCACTTCAAAGTATAGACACAAGCAAAAAAGTTCATACTGACACACCTCTCTATTACTGATTACTGATATTACTATTAAGATTCCTTTATTTGTCGTTGCACAGGGTACAACGAAATTGACATAACATAACAGGCAACATTTAAAATAGAAAAAGGTTTTAAAAAAAGCATATAAATAAATTATAAAATGCATATGTATAAAATGTATAAAATGTATAACATGTATAACATGTATACATATATATATATTTGCTGTAACCTATAAAACAATGCAATCAGTGTTTTTCAGCATCATGTTTGTATCATGACTGTCAGAGTAATTTGACAAATATTTAAGAAAAGTGAAAAAGAGAGCAAAAGATGGCAGCTGAGAATAAATTATTTTTTCACATGGCAACCCACATGATCCCTTACATAACTTTTTGCAATAATTTCAGAGACCCTGTTCTTTGGCGCTGCATGTAATGCGATGGCTGCCTGATTGCTGTCACAGTGAACAGATTTAGATCTGGCTCTACAATTTGTTCCAGTGGATGAGTGGCTCCTCGTATCTCTGGGGAGGGACCCATGCTTAGCCATACTTTGGGCCTGAAGGGTCAGGAGAACCTCTCAGGGGAAACATGTATGGGATATGTACAGCATATTCCCTGTAGACACTGGCTTTGCCTCCAACTGTTTCTCACTGGTTTATATAAGCAGAGTGGTATCTTAAAGTGATATTAAACTTCAGTCTGTCTTGACTGCATTAGCCGGGTTAAAACCATCCTGATATTGCCAGCGCCGCCTCTACGATTCGCTTCACTTTACTTATCAGTCTGCCGGGGGATGCTAAACGCTGTCAATCAAATCATTAGCAGGCAATTGGACCACTTTCAACTACAAAGAACAACAAATCTTAGAAAAGGGATTTTCAAAATATAGGCGCCTGCATACGATTGCACTACCCTTAAAGCATTCTTAGCTTTCTTACTAGTATTCAATTAACTAAACCTATCCTTGTTTGGGTTAATGATATATCAGCTCATGTCAGAGGAATCTTGTGAAATAATACAGTACTAGGAAAGGCTACAACCAGCATAGACAGAGATGAGTGGAGGTTTAACACTGCATTTGATCACTTTTTTACCATATGCAGTGTGCCACATGATTTTTGCAACCACAGTGGGGAAAACAATCAAAAGGTCAGCTGAAAATCAAAAGGATATGACAGCTTTGAAAAACAAACAGCGTGCATTTGCATTTCATCCTAAGCAGTTTTAAAGAAATAGCAATGATAAAGTTTGTTAATAAATACAGGAGCCAGAATATTCTATCCTAAACATCAGCGTGTCAATTTATATAAAGATAAGGAAGATATTACAGGCAAGAGTTTTACTATATACCGTATACCAAGGAAATTATATAATTGGCCACAAGAGCTTCCGGAACAACGACAGCAGCACAAACGCAAAACAACTGGAAACATGTCAAAATTAACTTTGGGGGCTTGTTAGTGTCATGGGATGTTTCTTCCAACTAGGAACAAATCTTTTGTCATAAATACATTTCCTAAAAATGCAGCTCAGTACGCTGTGGGGATTGCATATGGTAAACAGACTCATACTGATAAGCGTTGAGGTAAATGACTTTCAGGGAAAACCTTGGGATCATCCGAAAACAAACTGACAGTTATGTTTAGCAGATTGGGTAGAGAAATGTCTGGTGTCTGAGACTCAGCATGTTCATATACTGTATATTGTCTGCTTGGTGTTTGCCAACTAGCTGGCTAGCTTATAAGTCATACTAGTTATGGATCCAATGGATGTTTCCCAGTGCCTGACATTGTCGCAAATGCATAATGTGTGTGTTTTTGTTTACAGTCTATAAGAGACACTCTCTGGTATTTATTGGTAGTGCCCTAGATACAGTGTAGCTGAGACAAGACATCTGCATACTAAATTTGCTCCTTGGTGATGGTGACATTTGAGTCACTAATTATTATGTTCTCTCATGCACTTTTCCTCTAAATCTCTCTTTGAACAACTCAGGTCAGGGAGGGACCATTTCCCAGAAGCAAGGCAAAATTGGAGTCTATTATAATTTAGAATACACTCTAGTAATCCCGAACATGCCATTAACTGGCTATTGTATCTTCAGACATGTAATTTGGAAAGGCTCAGCTATGACTTTGTTGTATTTTTCTTTATACCTTTATTTGGTCTAATAGAGTCTAAAAGTACCACCTTTCATTTAGATTTAGACATTTTTGCAGCGGAAATTATGTTTTATCTCCTAACCTGACACAGTGTTGATAACAGCAGGCCATAACTCTGGTGGTAAATCTAGAAGTTGTCATCAGTAATACTCCCCCAGCACACAAACTTCATCACTGGCTCACTGTAACCCTTTCATGTTTCCTGGTGTGAAAATCCAAGGGAGATGAGAGCACTAAAATAACCAATAGCCATTTACTTTTGCCTCCAGAAACGTTAATGTCAGAGGGTGAGGGGGAAAATCCTCATTGCTATCCAGCAGTAAAAAAAATGCTGCTATCACAGATCATTTTAATTTGGGAGTCATTGCGTCTCAAAGTATCGTCTTCTCACCTGTCAGAAAGTAGATCTGCCTGTGGGGATTTCTTCAACACCCAACCAGGGTTAATGTATAATATAAAGTATAATATATAGTAGTTTTTAATTCGCACTCTGACAAAAATGTGATTCGTGAGTATTTAGACTAATTCTGAAATGTTATCAGACTACATTTTGGTCAAAATTGTGAAGAAATGTGAATTTGCTTGATACATTTACATCAAAATATTGACAAATATATGCTAGAGTAGAACTATTTTAATCAATACTGTGATTAAATGGTAAATTAGTAAATGGGATACTATATTTACCTAGAAATTTGTCAACATGAGGAAAGTAATATACGTAATTTACCTGACAGTTATGCGTCACCGGTTGTGGTGATGCATAACTGTTTTCCACAAGTGTCACCATTTGATGTCGATCTCATGAGACTGGGATGACCAACAAGGTAAAGAACCCAGAATAAAGTTTTTAGAAGCTGCTGAAATGAAAAAAATTGCCTTTGTGGAGACAAAAGTGGATACAAGCAGTAAGACGCGAGGCATCAGCAGGAAGAATGGGAAAACAGTGGGATCCTGACACTCACTATGCCTACCTCTTCTTCTCTGGTTGACATAGTGTGCTGAAATAATCCTTTAACACTAGGTAGCTAGGTAAAGCAATTTAACATATTGTTGTGCCGACTATGTTCCCCTCCAGTGGGCGTAGTTTTCAGAGTGGTAATGTGATGCGTTGCGCTCTGCCTCTATTGCATGTATCCACTTTTGACCCCTTAAAGGCAAATTTTTTTCAGTTAGACAGCTTAAAACGAATTACTAAACTTAGTCCTGGGTTCTTTACCTTGTTGGTAGGGCATCCCGTCACACAGCAGCTTTTAGGCATGTTTCAGTTTTTTGTTAGCAGACGGAAGTGACAAGGAGGCACCTTCATGCAATACAAACTCAATGGAGAGAGATAGAAATGTTTTCCCACCCAGATGGGATCAAGTGTGTGCGCGAAGCATGCTGGTCAGACACAGAACAGAATACGACATATTTGACAAATGCAGTTTTGGAATTCAACCAGCCTATTATTTTATTTTAGACCTTATTGCTTCGGCCTGAATTTCAAGTTATTTAATTTGACGGGCTTGGAATGCAAATATACCTACATTTAATCTAGGCTAATGTCTATATTTAATTAACAATAGTAAGGCTATTTATTTTATTTTTTGGCGAAGTGTTGGAAAGAGTTTGTGTTTTGTGTTTTATTTATTAAGTTATTATTAAGTATAGGCTATTATATGGCTATTTAAAACATATTTCCGGTAGTTGTTCTATATGGCCAGAATTCTGGAATATTGACGATTCTGAAAAAAAGAGTCTAGCGTAAACTCTGGCCCCAGCATATAGCTGTTCAATTGACCTGCATGGATGCGTTCTCTTGTGAAGCCAGAATCATTATCCTCTTAGAGATTTCTCTGCGAGCACCCGTCTGACCTAATGTATCTGTCTGACCCCAAGAAATTTCCTGTGCGGCTTAATGCCACACAGTCACTGCAAAATGTATAAGCAGCATATTATTTGTATTCAAAGGATGCTCCTTGAGAAAAGTGCTCAGATTTGTATAATAACTTTGAACTATAGAAACAAATCATTGCAATTAACTGTAACCTTATGAAGTGAAGACGAAAGTCAAAGTATGAATTTACTCGTCCCCTTTAAGTCTTTAAAATAGTTCTCTTAGTAGTAATAGTTGTTGTGGCATCCATATGTCCACACACAGGGTTTGGGTTTCAGATCGTGCCGTGCACACTTATTATTATTCACAGTTCACACTGATATTTTTAATCCAGGAGTGTTTCTCTCGGGAAGAGTCTGCCGTGTCGTCTCCCCAATCTGCCTCTCTCTCCTGCTGCTCTCTGCCACACACACACACACACACACACACACACACACACACACACACACACACACACACACACACACACACACACACACCTGAATGCTCACTCTGAGACACGTGGCACCCACACCTGTTGGCAGTGCCAGGTCGGACTGGCACACTCTCTCTCTGCGGGTCCACTCCAGCGCTCCTGTTACGGGGGAGACAGGTGATGAGTCAATTGGCCCACACCTGTTCCCCATCCCCAAGTCCCTTGACTTGGGGATGGGGCATACCTCGACACACCCTCCCATACAGACATCACTAAACCAAATCCACGTGGGCGTGTCCAAATCCACTTTTGCTAGTTTAACGGTAGAAAAAATGGTCGCAGCGCCAGGCGCATGGTTCAAAAGGGTTGTACTTAGTCTCTTAATTGTGTTTTGGGCATTCCATGCAATAAACCAAGTGATAATGACGCATCTGCCAAGTAGTTCGGTCTGAAACTAGCAAAGACACTTAACGTTGCGCTTGGCGCTGGGTGTAAGATTGGACCCATAGTATTTATGTTGTAGTATTCCTGCTGTCTCCCAGCACTTCAACAGGGGATTAATATAATGTATTGTAAAATCCTGTAATGTCATGTTTTGTCATGTTTTGTCATGTTTTCAAATCCAGAATGGATTTGAATGTAACATGAAATGACGGTTGAGGAATTCCAGCTACTTTGCTATTTTCTATTTGAAAATATAAACAACAACAAAAAACACAAAAGACCATTTTCTAATATGCATCACTATATATCTTTTTAATAAAGTGTTTAATAAACTGTTAATAAAGTATAACAATAACACAGGCAGCGCAAAGTGTGCAAATGGAAAGAAATTAACGTTTCTCTTAATTAATCTTTTGTCCAGAAAAGCAAAATTATTTTTATAACATCTCTGACTTGTGAAAGGAGTTTTTTGTGGCAAAACACACCTGTTTGAAAGGTTAATTAATTGACTACTGTTCCACTGAAAGAACATTGTTTGTATTGATCTGCTGTGTTTGCTGTGTTTCAGCAGTGGCCGTCTTTCATATTTATTTCCAATATACAAACCCTATAGCCCAGCATATTCTAGTCAGCACAACTGTTAGGTGGGGCTATTTAGTGGACAGAGCTAGTTTAGTGCGTTAGTGTTGTAAATAATTGACAGGTCATTTTGGACCAGAATATTTAATTATTGTATATAGGTGGAAAAAGAGTGTTTAGATCATGCTCTATCAGTTCTATCAAGTGGCTTTGACCTTTAAGAGGAAAGTGGTATGCTTTACAATATCTCACCATTACTGCACCATTCAGTTCTCCTCTGGGATGTCTGTCTTTATGTTTATTAATATAGGATGGCACGAATGCAGCAGTTCATATTTCATGAGAATTAAATATTTCTGGCTCACTTTAAGTTTAATAATTTTATTAAAGAAAGGTTGCTACAGAAAATATATACACATCTCTCCCACTCTCTTGCTCCGATGCCAGATGTCTCTAAAACTGTTCATAAATTGTGGGCAGGCCCAGCACATTCCCTAAAATTCGAGATTTGATTGCTGTACTGCAGAGATAGCCGATGGGCAAATCGATCATGGTTTGGCCTGAAGCCTAGATGTGCTAACATTTCCTGTAAGCCAATACTGTAGGACAAGTAGTCTGTACATGTGCCACTAATACTAATAATTATATATAGATGCATTTTCCTCTCAACTAACCCTTTCCTCAAAATATACAGCTAAAGCAATTTGTTATCAAGATGTCTTCCTGCTTTCCTCAATGAGTTTACTCAATGAGTAAACTCTTGGGATGTAGAATTCCTCTATTGTACCCACATTTAAGGGGCAGTCTTAGCATTATCCTTGCATGACCTTTACTCAAAAAGGCTTTGATACACGCTCACATTTCATATTCCCACTCATTTGAAATTCCTGGAACCAGCTTGTACCAGTTTTGCATGGGCATATCCGCTTCACATTTCCCAAAGCTAGGTTTTGTTGTGAGCCTCAATCAAATTAAGAGCTTTGAATTCCAGTGATCATCTGACTCATTAAAATATGTTTATATTGCAATCAATTTTTCCATGGCTGAAAAAAGAAACTGCAGTGTTATGTGCAGCCAATATCCCATTGCTCTGATCTTTGAACATCTTAAGAAATCTTAAGAAATCAAGATCTTATGCATAATTCAATATAAATTGTTCATTGTTTAGTATTTTACTGTACAATACTGTATATAGATGTTGTTTGCTAATGTAGTTGAACTGCAGTTTGAAACACTTAATGAAATATATTTGATGATGCATTATGCAGATATATGATGCACATTACATTAAGTTAAATGTATCTCAGATTTAGCCTTAAATTATTAAAGAGGATCACCTGCCTTTTTCCCTTCTACAGCCCTGTCCAGCTCTCCTCGTGTAACGGCCCGTCTCCTGGTATCTCCTCCATGCTCTTGAGACTGTACTGGGAGACA